>SJYC01144010.1:0-10523 GCA_006408675.1 Madoqua kirkii
GAAGAGGGAGGAGCTAGTGGGAAATGGTGGGGGGGTGGGGGGGATCAGAGGAGGAACCAAAAGAAGAGAAGGGGAGGGAAAGAGGGACAGTGACTCCCCAAACTTGAAAACCTGAAACATTCCTATTGTGAAAACCATAGGTGAAGGCTGGAGAGAGGAAAAAAATAAATTTAAAAAACAGCAACCTAAACAAGGAGGGTACAAAGCTACAACTGAGGGAAGTTGGTGTTATTTTCTATTTTAAAAATGTTTGGTTTTTATTTTTATCCAGCTCTATATGTATATATTACATTATATATATAATATATATATATATATAACATATATATATATATATATAAATGAGTCAGAAACAATCTGATGCCAACTGAAGGTTTGAAGTTGAGTCACAAAGGCTGGTGTACAGAGAGGAGCTTATCAGGCTGTGATAAAGCATATTTAAATAAATAAAAGCAATTGTGATGACATCATAGAAAAGCCTGAAAGAACTGTTACTAAGATAGTCCAATGCCCCACTTCACAGATGAGGAAACTGAAACCCACAAGGAAGAGCCTTGCCCAGGCTTAGACATTCAGGGTCACAGCCAGAATGAGAACACAGGCCTCCTAATTTTTTCCCAGTGTCCTTTCCACCACAATATTGGGGGGGTGGAGGGGAGTGGAAGTGTTAGTTACTCAGTCGTGTCTGACTCTTGCAGTCCATGGGGTCGCCGAGAGTTGGACACAACTGAGTGACTTCACTTTCACTTTTCCCTTTCATGCATTGGAGAAGGAAATGGCAACCCACTCCAGTGTTCTTGCTTGGAGAATCCCAGGGACGGGGGAGCCTGGTGAGCTGCCATCTATGGGGTCGCACAGAGTTGGACACGACTGAAGTGACTTAGCAGCAGCAGCAGCCATTCCCTTCTCCAGTCTGCTATATTATAATAGCCTTTTATTATGTCTTCAAATGCACTTGCTTTTAAAAAATTATACTAAAAAATTTTTTTCTGCTCACTTGTTTTGGTTGAGTCGTTGTTATTCCTTTATTTTAATAGAGAAACCAAATTCATGTCTGACTCTTTTCGACCCCATGGACTGTAGCCCACCAGGCTCCTCTGTCCATGGAATTCTCCAGGCAAGAATACTGGAGTGGGTTGCCATTCACTTCCCTAGGGATCTTTCCAACCCAGGGATCCAACCCAAGTCTCCTGCATTGCAGGCAGATTCTTTACTGTCTGAGCCACCATGAAAACCCAAGTTATTTCTTTATTTTTGATATAAAAATAATAAAAAGCTTTTGCTTTGAATCCAGGTCATTTCAAGCAGAAATCATTGATGTTTTGTATCAAGAGAGATGTCAGCTCTTCAATTCATACTGGAAGACGTGGGCATATGGTCACCATCTGGTAGCAGCTTATCTAAAGTGAAAGGGCAAGAACTAACAGCCACACATCACCTACTTAACTATTGGTATTGCCAGGTAAATATCAAAAACTTCAAAAGTCTGTATGGGAGGGGAGTTTGGAGGAGAATGGATATATGTATATGTATAGCTGGGTTGCTCTGCTATGCACCTGAAACTAACACAACATTGCTAATAGGCTTAAAAAATAGAGAGATTAAATGGGAAAAAGATAAAACAACATATCTGATTTCAGAATCTTAAAATGTAACTATAGATTTTGGGGGTGTGTATAAGGATATTTTCCTAAAAATGTATAAAATATACAAAAATATTAAAATCTACATGTATGGTGTATTATATGAGCATAGATGGGTCCTTTCAGGATAAGTAAATGGGAAATAAATTAATTAGTACTAATGAACTCAAAGGGGCTTCCCAGGTGGCACTAGTGGTAAAGAGTCGGCCTGCCAATACAGAAGACATAAAGAGACACAGGTTTGATCCTTGGGTGGGGGAGACTCCCTGAAGGAGGGCATGGCAGCCTACTCCAGTATTCTTGCCTGGGAAATCCCATGGACAGTGGAGCCTGGCAGGCTACAGTTCACAGGGTCACAAAGAGTCAGACACAACTGAAGCAACTTAGCACGCACGCAATGAACGCAAAATAAATTAAACAGATATTCCATGTCATAATAAGTAATAACTGTTTCTTATCTAATTTATTTTAGTTCATTTGTACTAATTAATTTACAACTAAACTAATAACTTAACTTGGTTTCTATAAAAAGAAACTTCAAAAGATTCAAAGAAATAACTACAGTTATTTCATTTAATTTCAGAAGGGAGAAAAGAAGGTCTTGCATCTTAAAAATTAGGTAGTGGTAGAAGCAAGCTATGAAAAAATTACTCAGGTCCAGGCAGCAGGCGGGAAGGCTGGCTGGCTTGCAGATAAGACACATATTAACCTGCAGGTTCTAGAAGGTCAGGGTAAGGGTGGACACAGTAGCTTACTCTTTTCTGTACCTCCTGTGGTACTGAGCTCAGTGCCCCATACATACAAGCCAATACACATTACCTGGAATATAGAACCTTTGATTCTATGAAAATGAGGTTGTTCCTATAAAGAACACATTCCTGGGACTTCCCTGGTGGTGCAGTGGATAAGAGTTTGCCTGCCAATGTAGGGGACATGGGTTCAGTCCCTGGTCTGGGAAGATTCCACGTGCCACTGAGCAACTAAGCCTGTGTGCCACAACTACTGAGTCTGCGTGCTGCAACTACTGACACCCGAGTGCCCTAGAGCCAGTGCACCGCAGCGAAGAGTAGCCCCCACGCACCGCGACTCAGTGAGAGAAAGCCACATGCAGCAATGCAGACCCAGCATAATCAAAAATAAATAAATTAACAATTTTTTAAAAGGAACATATTCCTGAGTGTTTTGTATCCTGCCCTGTATCGAGACTGACTTCTGCTTGCACACACATGTGGGTACATGTGTCTGTGTGAGTGCATGTATCACCTCTAATTTTAATATTTAAATAATTTTAATTTTTATTTGCATACAGTGTTACATTCCCCTCCCAAATTCAATCCATATGTTTCAGTTCTAACCCCTAGTACCTCAAAATGTGACCTTTTTTAGAAATAAGGTCAGTGCAAGTGTAATTAATTAAGATGGGGTCATACTTAATTAAGGGTGGCCCCTTCATCCAATGGCACTCGTATTCTCATAAACAGAATGCCAGGTAAAGAGAAAGATACACACATGAGGGGAAGACCATGGAAAGAAGCCCAGGGCCATCTGCTATCTAAGGAAAGAGGCCTAGAGCAGATACTCTCTTCATAGCCCTCAATAGGAACCAGCCCAGCCAAGATCTTGATTTCAAATTTTAGCCTCCAGAACTGGGAAACAATATATTTCTATTGTAAGTCACCCTGTATGGGGTCCTGGGTGTTATGGTAGCCCTAGGAAACAAATTCATAAGTCAGTGTTTGGCCCCTTAACTCTTTTTCCTTAAGAAATAGAGCTCAGACTTCCCTGGTGGCACAGTGGATAAGAATCCACCTGCCAATGCAGGGGACATGGGCTTGATCCCCAGTCCGAGAAGATTCCATATGCCACACAGCAGCTAAAGCTCATGTGCCACAACTACTAAGCCTACACTCTACAGTGCACAAGCCACAGCTACTGAGCCTGTGTGCCACAACTACAGAAGCATCTAGAGCATGCGCTCTGAAACAAGAGAAGCTACCACGACGAGAATCCAGCTGAGCACTGCAGCGAAGGGTCGCCCTGCTCGCCACAGCTAGAGAATGCCTGTGTGCTGCAAGGAAGACCCAGCCCAACCAAAGATAAATTGATAAATGCTTTAAAAAGAGAGAGCTCAGCTAGTCACAACAGCTAAGATGCAGGACAACCCAAATGTCCATCAACAGACGAATGAATAAAGATGTGGTGCCTATATACAATGAAATATTACTCAGAGATTTTAAAAGCCACTTACAGCTCCATGGATGGGCCCAGAGATTATCATACTAAGCAAAGTAAGCCAGAAAGAGAAAGACAAACACTATATGATATCTCTTACATGTGGAATCTAAAATATGAGATGAATGAACTTGTCTACAAAATAGAAACAGATTCACAGACATAGAGAAGAGAGCCATGGTTGCCAAGGGCCCGGGGAGGGAAGGATTGGGAATCTGAGGCTGGCAGTGCAAACTATTGTTTATAGAATGAATAAACAACACAGTCCTCCTGCATAGCACAGGAAACTATATTCAGTATCCCATGATAAACCATAATGGGAAAAAACATGAAAAAGAATTATGTGTGTGTGTGTATAGGCTTTCCCAGGTGGCACTAGTGGTAAAGAACCTGCCTGCCAATCCAGGAGACATAAGAGACACCGGTTCTATCCCTGGATAGGGAAGATCCCCTAGAGGAGAGCATGGCAACCCACTCCAGTACTCTTGCCTAGAAAATGCTATGGACAGAGAAGTTTGGCAGGCAGCAGTCCAGAGGGTCACAAAGAGTTGGACACGACTGAAACAACTTAGCACACGCACACACACATGTATAACTGAATCATTTTGCTGTATACCAGAGACTAACACAACCCTGTAAATCAATTATACTTCAATTAAAAAATAATAAATGAAAAAAAGAAATAGAGCTCCTTTCATATTTGTACATAAAGATATACCTCATCAGTTTTAGTGACTTTGAGGTATTGCCTTAACTTAAATATTTCCCTATGGGTGGTTATTTAGGTATTATTCAATATTTTTGTTCTTCCCAACAATGCCACAGTGTTCTATCTCTTTATACATACACCCATGCATGTATGCAGGTATATCTGCAGGGTAGTTCTTAGAACAGCTTGGCCAAAGGGTAAAAAAATATTACCTATTAAAAATAAAAATAAGCTAGTGGCAAAAATATTTGTCTAGAATAGCCTGGGGATGAGAGAAATGAGTTGGGGAGAGTAGCACTGATGCCATAAGTAACTGAGTGGGTCCCACCCTCTGAACCTAGAAGTCAGTTTTGTTTGTAGCCTTTGCTCTAATCAGAGACAAGTTTCTGCCAACACACAGGATGCGGTGTATGTGTGCGTGCTCAGTCACTTCAGTCATGTCCGACTCTTTGCAACCCTATGGACTACAGTCCACCAGGCTCCTCTGTCCAGGGGGTTCTCCAGGCAAGAATACTGCAGTGGGTTGCCATACTCTCCTCCAAGGAGCTTCCCAACCCAGGGATCAAACCCGAGTCCCTTTACATTAGTGCAACCTGGGAAGCCCAATAGGATACAGAAGTTAAGTTAATTCACAGGTATATTTGGGTCTTCAAATGCACTGATGGATTGTGCATTATACAGAAGTACTGAGTTAGTTTCTCCAAGGAGTCTGGCACACGGTTAAAAACCTATATGTGCTTTTTCAGATCTGACTATAAGCTGTACCTGGCAGGCCACACAGGCAGGAGGGAAAGCTGCCCTCCCCACGAAAGACTTGGTACAAGGCCAGTGCACCGCAGCCTCTGAGGGAGGTGCAGCCAAGGGCTCAGGCCCATCCTGGCAGGTTGCACTCTTCACATACAGGCATTCCTGACCCAGGTGCCTTCATTCTTAAGTCTCTCTCTCTCTCTCTTTTTAATTGAAGTATAGTTGATTAACTGAGGTCTTGAGGTCTTCTTCAGGAACCTCTACTAAGGCCTGCTTATTGTAAAAGTGGACTTGGGGGAGATTTTCTTTTCTTTTTGAGTATTTTCTTGGCTGCACAACATAGCATGTAGGATCTGAGCTCCCAGACTGAGGATGGAACCCATATGCCAGGCATTGGAAGCATGGAGTCTTAACCACTGGACCATCAGGGAAGTCCCTGGGGGATTCTAAGACATGCTTCCCCATTCTGACTCTGTATCCAGGACTTTTCCACTCCTAACTCTTCCCCCACCTCCCAGCCCCTCACTCACATGCCTCAGGGTCCATAAAACTGCGGAGCCTTCAGTTCTGGGTCCCTCAGCAGTGAGCCAACTCTCCCATCTGTGCTGATCTACCTGACTGCGTGCCTTCCCATGGGGGGAAAATGGACTGGGGGAATCGGCACCCACTCCAGTCTCAGCCTCATGCTTTACCATTATAGGAAGCTATTAAAGGCTTGCTGCTTTAATTGGCTATTCTGACACCTAGCAGCCTAGCTCTCACAATTCAGCAAGCCCCTGACATCCTTGTTGATAAGACAATGCTCAGTGGTCTCACCATTGATGAGAAAAGAGCTACTCAGGAGGTAAACGTTTTAGCCAATCTAAATATCACCTAGTTTGCCCATTTCCATAAGACTAGGAACATATTTGTGATAATCTGACAACAAATCTCTTTGCCCATCTGGACTCTCTATGAGAAACTCTCTGCATCACTTAATGTGCAAGGGGGCAAGAAGAGGACTTAAATTTACTGTCTACTCTCTATGCCATTTCCTTTACATAGATCATCCTGTTTAATCCTCATAAGAGCCCCTCACAGTGGATGTCATGTTCCTATTTTGCAACTGAGAAAACAGAATTACTTCCCCAAACTCAAAAACTTGGCAAGCAGTGGCACCAAGACACCAGCTAGGACCCATCTGTGATGCTCTGTCCACGAATCAGCAAGAGCACCTTGGTTAGCTGGGGAGGAAGATGCCCTAAAGCACCCCAGTAGTGGGGCTGCGTGTACCTTCGGGTCGTCTTTCACCCCCAGGAAGAGGTCGTCCTTCAGCCCCTTCTGGCAGTGCTCACACGTGCAGTCAAAGTAGTACTGTTTCTTCAGCTGCTTCTTGCGTTCTTCACTGATGTTAAGGAAGTCGATATAGGACACCGTCAGCTCCTCTCCTTCTGAGATTTTGCCCAGGGCTCGGAGCTCAATTCTGGACCAAGGTAAAGGAGAAGAGTCAGTCAAATCCAGGGTGGGATATATGCTCTTCAAGGTTTCAAGGAGTTGAACCTCAAAGACAACTTCCACTAACAGTCTGAGAAAATATTCCTCCAAAAGGGGGAATTGTGACATAAAGGACAGTTTTCTGAATAGGTCTGCTCTACTTGTCATAACAATCAAATCTGCTCCATTCAGTCTGTTGCTCTGAAATCAGCTCAAATAGACTCCCAGTAGAGAGCGGGGCTTGGTCATAAAAGCATATGTAGCTTCCATGTCTGCAGTTATCCCTGTGCATTTTAGCCACTGATTGTAACAAAGGAAGGAAGAAATAATAAGGTACTAACTTCAACCAAAAGAAGACTTAATAGTCATGTTGGTTAGCCAGGGACTGCTTCTCTCAGAAACACACATATTCAGTTACCCACAATCTTAGCCCATTTTGTGTCTAATCATAAGCCCTGGCCTATCTAAAGTTTTGGTCCAATGGTTCAGGCCAACCTGAACCATTAAATGGGAAGAGTTATGCTTAGAGATCTCTGAAGGCAACTACAGGCTGGCTCTTTAGTAGCCCACTGCATTTTTCACTTTTTTGTTTACTTGGGGACATGGATTTGGGGTTGAAGTTGGGTTAGAGAGAGCAGATGACATTTCAACCACCTTCCAGCCTAGACCTGAGCCTCCAGTTACCTACAGCACTACACACCTCACCATGTAATAGAGACAATGTGCTGAAGACAAAAGGCCACCGCACAACTGACACCCAGCTAAGCCAAACCAGCAGAGACCAGCCCGTGGCCTCTCAGCCATGCATCTTCACCCACAAGGCCGGAAGCTATAGAAAGAGTAGTAAGCCCAGCAAACTGTGCTCTTGTATCTGAGCTGTGCTCCTGTAGCTCCCCAAGATACTGGCACGCACCTTCCCAGAGAGAACCCATCACCTAGAGAGTGAGTGGCAGGATGCAGAGGGCTAGGAAAGCATCTGCAGAGAGGTGCGTGGTCATTCCCTTCACCTGCCAAAGAGGCTGAGTCAGATGCCATGTGAAAGGCAGGAGATGGTCTCAGTCAGAGGCAGCCCCTTCCACATGTTCTGAGGTGACAGCCCAGCAAGAAACAGCTGAATCACAGAGACACGTGTGTCCAGGCATCTGAGGTGACCACTTCTCTCACAGTGGGGTACACTGCCATGCCCAATAAATGTGATCATATATATATATATATATATATATATACACACACACACACAACTTATATGAAGACTGGCAAAACTGTCATCTTTAGTCCCTTGTTTCCTTTCATATCCACCCTAATTTTTGACTGTTACTGAAGGAGCAAAAAGCAAAAGGAGAGAAGGGCAAGATGACCTACTCACAGCTCTGCTTAGAATCCTAATATATCCCAGCTACAGGGCATTGACCTCTTCATTTCACAGATGAGGATTCTGATACCCAGAGAGGAGAAGTAACTTCCCTGAAGGTCCCACAGCACTTTGGCAATGGGGCCAAGATTTTGAACTCAAGAGCTTTATCATATCATACTGGCCGTTAATTCCTAGTTGGCCCAGAAGCCATAAAGAGAATACACGAATAAATACTTACCAAAAACATCACAATTACAGATACCATTTTTAGAACTAGTCTGAGTGAGAAATTGGAGGTTATGACAAACACACAGTCCTTTAGTAGGTCAGTAATATTAACAGTCCTATTTCATGGTAAACAGGGTTTAGAGGAATCATGTGTGTTTTTCTAAGAAGACGTGGACCGGAAGGGACTCCATACTTTGGGGTTGGAGGAGAGAAAGAAATGAAGAGTAAAAGAGAAGGAAGAAAGGGAGCAAAAGCAAGCACAGCACAGAAGGTAGTGGTGGGTGAGGAACAAGATGATTAACACAGATGCATTCAACATACAGCATTCAGCAAAGATGAGATTTGGGGGAGCAGACAGGCATTACAGACAGAAAGGGTGTCAGGAAGGGGCAGTCCCAGCAAATCAGGCAAGTGAGGGAGATGGGTCAGAGGAACAGGGAGGTTTTCAAAGACTGACCCACCTCATCTGGGTGTGAAACATGGATTTCACTGCCTCATGACTGCAAAACAAAACAGACACCCAAGTGGAAATCGTTACCATCGGCTCATCCTGCACAGCATTCCAGGTTATGCCATCAAAGCTTTGGCCAGCACAGCCACCTCTCTCCCAACCCCTTCCAGCTGAGCTCCCTTGTCAAGATGTAGCCTAGTATAACGGAAAGTACATTTGATATGGAATGAGAGGTTCTGGGTTCAAAAGGACTCAGGCTTGGACAAGTTACTTCCCTTCCCTGGGCCTTGGTATTTTCATCTGTAAGCTGGCAACAAGACTGTCCTAAGACAATGAATTCAAAAGTAGAGGGCTACCATATTTTTCCACAGCAAGGCAAAAAACATAAAAGCATATGAACCATTCATGAAAGATGCTGCTGGTTGCTCAGTCAAGTTTGAATGCCAAATCATGGGCAAATGGGGCTTGGAGTCGCCCTTCAGAGGTCTTCTGAGTGGTTCGCCAACAGGGCTTCAACTTCAAGTCACCAGCTGCATTGCCACCAAGAAGCAGATTCAAACAATCCTTGGATGGTTTACTCTGGCTAATTTCTCTTTAAATTGAAAATTGAGGGCAAGAGGAGAAGGAGGCGACAGAGAATGAGATGGTTGGATGGCATCATCGACTCAATGGACATGAGTTTGAGCAAACTCTGGGAGATAGCAAAGGACAGGGAAACCTGGCATGCTGCAGTCCATGGTGTCACAAAGAGTTGGACATGACTAAGCAACTAAACAACATCAATTTATCTTTTAATGAAATAAATATTCTTGCAGGCATTCTTTTCCATAAATAAGTAAGGCAGAGTGCTAAAAAACCATATGGGAAGCTACATATTATTATCCCTCTAAACAAGCATCTTGGGCATAAGTGTGGCCTCTTTTGATGTCTGTCTTGGGAAGAGTTTGAATGTGTCTGGAGATCAGTCACACAGGTAGTATATTAAAAATGCTGGTATTAGAATTGGACTCCTAACACCACAACCAGTATTCTTTCCACTATGGCAGGCACCTAGTCTGTTACTGCAAAGTCACCTTCTCTTACACAACAGCCAAGAAGCTTGGGTACCACGTGCCTGCTCAAAATTAGTGTATGCATCAAAGCCAGAGCGGACACCAGTGATGATTTGAAGAAAGGGCCCCCCAGGTTTCTGTGGTTGTGACAAGAAGGGCTTTGGGTCACCACCACTTATGGGAAGGGTACCCAGAAAGACCAGTCCCACTTGTGAATTTGATCCTCCCTGCCTACCAGGGTAACTCCAGACACCAGTCCTTCTGGGGAGGATTCCATGAAGTCCAGGCCAAGGACCCCAAGAGGTTTAGGAAGGGAAACACAAATACACTGGGAAAAGATTGTCATCTGGGTCCAAAATAAACTTGAGGGACTTTCTCAAGTGCTCAAAAGCCTAGTGTCAGGCATGCCCTTGCTTCCAGAATTAGGAAGGAAAAGGGAAATCAGAGTCCAGGCTCCACTGGAGCACAAGCCTGTTTCTTGGCTGAGAACCAGAAACCATTATCTTTGGGGGGAAACCTGCTCATTGTTGATTGCTTATAGTCAACTTGCATTATCATAAGAGCTCATCTCTAACAGTAATAGAACTATTTCTTAGGCCTTATATCCCCAGTACTCAGGCAGTAAAGAATCTGC
>SJYC01144013.1:0-30751 GCA_006408675.1 Madoqua kirkii
GTATATTTTTAATTTAGATATTTATAAAAGCCTAATGTAATTTCTAATTGTACATGAGCCAGAAGAGAAAAAAAAATTTATCTAGTACTTATCCAGTATCTTTTTTTTTAAGATTCCTCCAAAAGGTATCAAAGAATTGTAATCCTTTCAATTATTAAATTCCTCTCTCCTTTTCAAGATCCTGAAAGGACTATTAAAACTCCTCATCCATTTTCACCTATAGCTGTAATACTTATGAAGGAGCTTCTCTTAAACTGGGCTTGATAATAAAGCTCAGTAAGGATTAAGAATTTGCAAGCAGAGAATATATAGAAGGTGTAAATTACAATTAAGAAATTGAGAAATTAGACTTAATCACAAAAACTCAAATACCACATGACCAGACTTACATGAAAAGAAATATACATCACATTTATGGTGAAAGTGTACTAAGATTTTCCAGGACACTTTGTAATTCATTAGAAGTTTCTCAAATTTTTTTGACAGTTGAAAACTTTTTTCAGAACAATAATATTCCTAAGAAGTCAATAGAAACAAAACCACAGCAAACAGTTCTTTCTTATCTGGCTTTTTAAAAGAAAAGAAAATTAGACTCATTTTGAGAATGAAGGAACATTTCTAGCTGCTTATTGAATCTAACCCATTTACATAGCAATTGTTTGAAGTGTTCCTTTGTTTTTTCGCAGAGATTCGAGACAAATGACAGGAAATCAAGCTAATAAGCCATTATAGTTATTCAGAAACCATTTAGAGCCCCTCCACGAACCAGGTTCTTATGTTAGGACATGATCATTCTTACTGACCTATTCACGTTTACTGACCTTTGGGAAGGACTGGCACGTATTTGATGACATTCTGACTCAGAATGTCTGCCTTGGCCCAAGTAAAGCTAATTTGTTAGTTGATCTAGTCAAGATCCTTGAGATAGCTAGCCATAGATTACTTACAATGATTGATCTTCAAAACATTTGTGTGTGCTCGATCACAGTCATGTCCAACTCTTTGTGACCCCATGGACTGTAGCCCACCAGGCTCTTCTGTCCATGACATTTTCCAGGCAAGAATACTGGATTGGGTTGCCATTTCCATGTCCAGGGGTCTTCCCAACCCATGAGTCTAGTCCAGGTCTCCTGAACTGCAGGTGGATTCTTTTTACCAAAGGCTTAGTTTAAGTAAAGACAGGAAATTTCCTGACAGTCTAATGCTTAGGAATCAGTGCTTTTTCTGCTGGGGCCTAGGTTAGGGAACTAAGATCCCGCAAGCAATACAGCACAACCAATATAAATAGACATAAATTTTATATTACATTTGTAACCAGTAATCCCAATTGATTTTGTTAATTCCTTTATGTTTTGTCATTGGAAATGTGCCATAGCAAATCCTGTCACTTTTGTAATTGTATTAGTGTAAAATAGCTATAAGTCATCCAGTTCTATGGCAAACTCAGGTCACATACTAATTTCATTTCCTGAAAAGGCAAGGTTAATAACTCAGTTAAGAATATTCATAATGCTAGAAAGTATGCACTGCATCTCTGAAAACTTCTTAAATGAAATTTGATCCTCTGATAAAAAGGAATAAAGCAGCATATTTTGGTTAAGAGAATGGAATCGGTTACCTAGTCTAAAATAGCAATCCCCAACAGTTTCGGCCCCAGGGACAATTTTTACACGGAGGGAATGCAAGCGATGATCAGGTATAAATACAGACGAAGCTTTGCTTGGTCACCAGCCGCTTACCTTTCACTTCGCAGCCTCGTTCCTAAGAGGCTGCAACAGTTAACTGTCTGTGGCCCAGGGGCTGGGAACCCCTTTCCTGATACATAATGTGCTCTAGTCTTCCCTAAGGTTATAATGGTATTAAAAGATTGCCAATCTCAAGAGCAAGGCAAGGATGTCTATTCTCACCAGTTCTCTTTAGTATTGTCCTGGACGTCCTAACCAGTATAGTCAGGAAAGGAAAAAAGGTTTGCAGATTGGAGAGGAAGTCACATTTTGTTTGCTGATACTATGATCTAATCATATATGGGCTCCCTGGTGGCTCAGTGGTAAAGAATCTGCCTGCAGTGCTGGAGAATAAAGTTCAGTCCCTGGGTTGGGAAGATCCCCTGGAGAAGGAAGAGACAAACCCACTCCAGTGTGAAATTTTAAGGCCGGAGGAGCCTGGCAGTTCACAGTCCGAAGGGTCACAAAACAGTCAGACACAGCTTAGCAACTAAACAACAAATGATCATCTATGTAGAAAACCCCAAGGAATTTTGGAAAAGCTACTAGCATAAGTGAGTTTAGCAAGGACACAAAGTACAAGGTTAATATACAAAACCAATACTATCTGTAAATGTTAGTGACAAACAATTAGACACTGAGATTTTAAAAACAATACTATTAACTATTACATAAAAAACAATACTTTTGGATAACTTTAACAAAGTACAGTGAATGGTACATAACATTGCTGAGAGAAGATGCAAATGGTGGGGAAAATGTCCTTTAATGCTTAGTGAACTTGATGTAAAAGTGTAGTACTGTGTCATTAATTTGATATATTTAAAGAAGAGTTTATTAAAGGGAAACTAATTACACCTAAAACTTGCCAAATTAACATTCCAATTTTGCTCAAACATTTTTTCTTCAGTGATTAAAGATATTTAATAAATATTTTTAAAAACTTAGTTTTAATGTCATGTCACAACACAAATCAGGTAGTGTCCTGTGGACATGAAAATTTTTAGTAAATTTTTCACTCAGATTGAGTTGATTTACTCATCAAACCTACTAAACCTATTGTGGCATATTAAAAACATACATCATACAATGCAAAAGTTAAGTTCAGGTAGTTCAATAGTTCACATGCAGTGTTTTTATTAATTTAGTTTTTGCAATGGCTTTACCTGTAAATACTGAAATAAGACCAAGCCTTGCACAGATATTGAATAACAAGGCGCATAGTTTCATTTCTCCAAATAAAAGATTACATTTTCTTTCTATTTGCACTGTATCTTTCCTGGAAGTGAATGGCGTTGTGGATAGTCATCTACAACTAGACTTGTAATGTACAAATAGGAACATCAGGTTTTCAGAATTTTGCTAGATTTTTTACAAAAATTAACCGCAATCTGAGAAAAATACTCCAAATGAGTTTCAGAAGAAATAAACTATTTCTTGCTTGAGACTTAATACCAACTTGTAAATAGATTGGGTATTTCTGCTTAACATTCAATTATTCTTTTAAACATCAGAGTACATATAGCAAACATTAAGACAGGACATAAACTGAAATCTTATATAAGAGTTGGTTTAAAATCAGCAGTCAGAAAAGTTAGTAAGAATCAAGTTGAAATTTGACCTCTCACTTTAAAAAAAAAGGTTAGCTTGAAATGCAAAGAATTAGGTACTCCTGTCAGGCACTCCTCACCTGTATAGCCATAATCTTTTCTTCATTTGGCTTTCTACAGTTACTGGAATCGGCTTTTAGATGGCTCAGTGAGTAAAGAATATGTCTGCATCACAGGAGACGCAGGTTCCATCCTTAGGCTGGGAAGACCCCTGGAGGAGGGCATGGCAACCCATTCCAGTATTCTTGGCTGGAGAGTCCCATGGACAAAGGAGCTTGGTGGGCTACAGTCCATGGGATCACAAAGAGTCAAACAGGACAAGCAACTGAGCACACAGTTACTGGAATAATTGGTTGGAAAAACATTTCAGTTAAATGGATGAAATCCTAATAACAATCAAAACAGCCCAGTTGTACAGCATTTACTATGTGCTATATAGTCTTCTAAGTACTTTACATTTGTTAATTTCCTTAAGATCCACAATACCTGAAAAACTTGACCAAGTCTATATAATAAGTGCCAGTACTGACTCCAGAGTCCCTATGTCTAGCTCCTAGAAGCAGTGCGAAAATTAACGTTGTGTGGCAACCAGTAGTTCTGCATAGTTGGCTTAAGCTATGTTAGGTGGATGATCTTCCTGAAAACAAAGCCAACATTTAAAGATCAAGTTCAGGGACTTCCCTAAAGTTCAGTGGTTAAGACTGTGCTTCTGGTGCAGGGGGCACACAGGTGGGTTCCATCCCTGGTCGGAGAACTAAGATCCACTTGCTTGGCCACATATCGGTGTGTTTGTGTGTATGTATATATGGTGGCTCAGTAAACTGCCTGCAGTTCAGGAGACGAGTTCACTCACTGGGTCCAAGAGATCCCCTGGAGAAAGGAATGGTAACCCACTGTAGTATTTTTGCCTGGATAATTCCACAGACAAAGGAGCCTGTCAGGTGCAGTCCACGGGACCACAAAGAGTCAGACACAACCGAGCGACTAATCACAGTTATGTATCCAGTTTAACAAATTTCGGTAGAATTTTTTTCCAAAACACTCAGTTTAGATCTTTAAGCTCCTCTCATACACTTTACTGAGGTTTACTTTACTTATAGTAAACAGCACTCATTAAAAGTGTACAGTGAGTTTTGGGCAGGTATTTGACATGAAACTACTTTCATAAACAAAATGCCAGGTATTTCCACCAGCTTGAACACTTTCCTCCTGCTTCTTTACAGTTTATCCCTTCCTCCATCCTTGTGCCTGGAAACCACTAATCTGCTTTCTATCACTATAGATTAATTTGTGTTTCTAGAACTTTTATAAGTAGACTCATAGTAGGTACTCATGTCTTTTACTCAGCATGATTATTTTGTGATTCATCCATGTTGTATGTATTGCTATTTTTTCCTTTTTTACCACTGATAATTCTGTTGTGTGGATATACCACACTTTGCTTACCCATTCCCCTGCTGATAGAGTTGTTTCTGTTTTGGGCTATAAGAAATAAAGCTGCTATGAATATTCATGTACAGATCTTTGCATGGACATGTTTTCATGTCTCTTGGGCAAATACATAGGACTGAAATGACTGGGTCCAATAGTAGGTGTTTAACTTTTATAGAAATTGTCAAAACTATATGCCATTTTAGATTATAACTAGTATTGTAGCAAATGCCGAGATTAAAAGAATCAGAATTTTAAAGATAGTCAGAGATGAGAATGGTAGCCTAAACCTTTAACAGGATAAAGTGTAAAGTCCTGCATTTAGAAAAGTAAATCAATTACATTAAGTCCCAGATGGGAGAAGTCAGCCAGCATGGGGAGAGAGATGCTACCGCTGGGATTTTAACAATTACAGAGATCAGAAATCAGAAACACGTCTGCTCTAAGACACAAAGTACTAAGGCTGAATGCCCCAAATCATTTCCCTCAAGTCCAGAGTCCTACTGTAGTGTGCCCCAGTAACTTCTCCTTCAGAGCAGTATTTTCTGAACTAAAAAATACATTATTGTTGTTCAGTCACTAAGTCATATCCAACTGCAGCATGCCAGGCTTCCCTGCCCTTCCCTGTCTCCTGGAGTTTGCTCAAGCTCATATGCAATATCAGAGGCTTACTAAATGTTTTCATTCTGAAATTGCCATTCCAGTGAGCAAAAAGCTAGTACTTTAGCCTTAGAAGCAGTCTTAACTTGAGATTTGATATGGTATATGAAATGATACAGGGTTGAAGATTGAAAATATTATTGTAAATGTCTTACCTGCCCTTATTTTATTCATAGATACCACGCTGAGTGAGCAGACTGAACATTTTACAGATACCTTTTGTAGAAGGCTTATAAGAACTAGTGCCATAATTTGAATCATAATGGATTTCACATTATGAGGTAGGTTGAAAATAAAGGACATCTCAATTGTTAGCATGATTTATACTGAAGCATTATACATATTTATACTGAATTATTTATATATGTTACACTAATACTTTGACTTGAAAGCAAGCAAAAGTATAACATTCTTAGTTCAGGCTAAATATAGTAAAATTCCTGAGTAAATAATCTAAAACTCACAAGTGCTGTTTTCAAATTCAGAGGTGTAAATTTTGGATCACTTTCTCTAAAATAAACAATATTATTTTTCAAGGGTAAAATACACACCGGGCTTCCCTCTTGGCTCAAACAGTAAAGAATCCACCTGCAATGCGGGAGACCTGGGTTCAATCCCTGGATTGGGAAATTGGGAAGATCCCTTGGAGGAAGGCGTGACAACCCACTCCAGTATTCTTGCCTGGAGAATCCCCATGGACAGAGAAGCCTGGGCAGGCTCCAATCCATGGGGTCGCACAGTCAGACATGACTGTATGATTAAGCATAGCACAAAACACACACTCAAAAAGTTGGCTTTACTTTCAGATTTACAGGAGCAAAATAAGAAATTGAAGATGCATTTTGTGAGTTTTCAGATGATTGATCTATGTTGATGTAATTCTAAACTTTGAATTATTTAATCATAACAAGATTGTACTTGCAATATTATGGAGCAGTTAACCTTCAATAACTTCAAACTTCAAAATAAAGCAAGTTTAATTTTTTTTTTTTTTTATAAAAAAGAAAAGATTGCTTGGTTTCAGGTGAAGGGAAGTGGAATATTGGGCAAAAGTAGATTTTTTTAATCTTGCTGTCATGGTTTTTAGCTCCTCGGTTGTTGCACAGTTTCGCCATTTGGAGAAAGTTCATGCTAAAAAACAGAAGCAATTAATGAGTGAATATGATCAGATTTCTCTACCAAGATCTCAGTCTGATAAGGGTAAGGTTCAGTTCACCTCTTCATTGATCTCTGCACCATCTGTGATCTTTTGGGGTTGGCTATTTTCACTCTACATGTCTTCAAGTTTCATCCATGTTATACCATTTTGTAGTACCTCATTCCTTAACATTCCTTGTGTGAATTGCCACATTATGTTTATGATTCATCAGCTAATGAACATTGATTGTTTCTAATTTTAGCTGTCAGTAATAGTGCTGCTTTGAACATTGTTGTACAAGTTTTTGTGTTGACATAGATTTTAATTGGGTGTATATTTAGGAGTGAAATTGCTAGGGTTGTGTGGTGACTCTGTGTTTGACATTTTGAAGAACTGCCAAACTGTTCTCCAAAGTTGCTGTACCATTTTACATTCCCACCAAGAATGAATGAAGTTTTTGGTTTTTCTTCCTCTTTACCAACACATTATTTATTATCTATCTTTTTTATTATAGCCATCCTGTTAGTATGAAGTAAAATCTTTTTATTATAAAACATTTTTAAACATAAAAATAGAGAAAACAGTACTATGACACCTTCTGTACTTATCATCCAGTTTTGACAGTTGTCAACATCTTTTTAATCTTATTAGTGACTTTTTAAAAGCAGTTTTATTGAGGTATAGTTGAGGTATATACAGGAAACTGTACATATTCCAGGCATATAATTTGATAGGTTTGAAACATATGCATTGATGAAATGATTACCACAGTTAAGATAGTAAACATATCCATGCCCCCAGGAATGCCCCTTATAGTGCTGTGCTGAGTCACTCAGTCATGTCCAACTCTGTGCAACCCCGTGGACTGTAGCCAGCCAGGCTCCTCTGTCCATGGGGATTCTTCAGGCAAGAATACTGGAGTGGGTTGTCATGCCCTCCTCCAGAGGATCTTCCCAACCTGGGGATCAAACACAGGTCTCCCACATTACAGGTGGATTCTTTACTGTCTGAGCCACCAGGGAAGCCCAAGAATACTGGCATGGCTTGCCATTCCCTTCTCCATTAGATCTTCCTGACCCAAGAATGGAACCAGGGTCTCCAGCATTGAGGGCAGATCCTTTACCAGCTGAGCTCCCTCCTACTCTTTCCCAGGCAACCACTATATTGCTATAGGTTAGTTTTCCTTTTTCAAGAGCTTTATGTACATGGAAGCATGTATTATGTACTCTTTTCTCAGGCTTCCTTGAGTCAGCTTATTTTGAGATTCATCCATTTTGTCAAGTATATCAATAGTCTGGTCCTTTTTATCATTAATTGCATTATATGGATATACCACTGTTTGATTTATGCATTTATCTGTTGATCAATATTTGAGTTTTTTTTTTTTTTCCTTTCTGGGGCTATTACACATAAAACTGCTGTAAATATTCATGTATAAGTCTTTATGTGGACATATACTTCCTTCTCTTTAGGATAAATATCTAGGAGTGGAATAACTCGATCATATGGTAGGTGTATGTCTAACTTCCTTAGAAACTACCAGACTGTTTTCCAAGTAGTCATACCATTTTACATCCTACCAGCAACATTTGAGAACTCCAGTTATTCTACATCCTCACCAGTCTCTTTAATTTCAGTCTTTCTAGTGAGTACATGGCGGATTGCTTTGTGGTTTTAATTAACATCTACTTGATGATGAATAATGTTGAGCATCTTTCATGTGCTTATTGTCCATTTGTGTATATTCTTTTCTGAAGTGTCTGGTCAAATTTTTTTGCCCATGTTTAATAATTATGTTACATTTTGCTCTAGTCAAATTTTTCTACTATTTAAGTTGAATAGGAACTAAATTTTCTGGCTCACCAAATTAGGCTTCATTTAAACTTCCTTTTTAATCTCAAATTGCCAGTAAAACTAGCTGATCATTGATGACTCCAGATTGCTGTCATGGGTTATACTGCCTCATAATTTTTGGAAATAAAGCAGATCACCAAAAATATTATCTTCTCATACTAAGTACATTTTCTGCTACATTTATAATGCAGGATTTGAGGTGGGGGACAGAAAGAGAAATAGTAGTTGTACTGCCCCATCCCCCAAAAAGCAAGCAAAGGAAGATTAGCATATCTGCTTGAAATTTCTTCTGAAACTTTTCTCTAAGCTTTCACCTCCATTTCCCTCTTAACCCTCCCACCAGCTCTTTAATAGAGAACAAACCAGAAGGCATTCTAGAATGTCTCTTTCACCAATCAGAAGTAACGGAATGAAATCCAATTCCCTATGCAGAAGATACAGAACTCCGTTCCCTCATCTTTTCTCATGCCCTATACCTAAGAGTAGTTTTGTCTCATACCTGGATTTCTAATTTCCAGTATTCCCAAACCGTTTTACAATTTTATTGTTAAGTCTTACAATACTGTTGTCTGGTGAGTATGTATGTTTATTTTATTTTGAGTGAACAGAAGATTTTAAAAATTACCTGTCTGTGGCTTGTTACTTTTCTTAGACAACAGTGTTTAAGAATCTGAACTTTAGAAATTATTTGAACACTCAGATCAGGCCACTCATCATGGATGTATAAGTCCTTCTATCCATACATCCCTACAAGCCTTACATTTTTAGCCCTACAAAAGAATTATACATGTCAGCTCCTTTCTGCCTACTTCATCTTACTTCTGAGAAGATAAAATTACTCGTGAGTGGCGTAGGCAATATTTGACTTCCTTATGCTCCTTTTTTTTGGCATATAATGTCATGATATCTAACTTTTATACCAAAGTAGATTTTAATTTGGGGATGAGAAAGGGGTTTCTTTATTTTGTCTTTTGAGATTCTTCAAGAGTAAAGGAAATATTTAGAATGAAATAATCTAATAAGAATTTCCTCTCATTTTTTCTACCTACAGAGAATCCCTTGTCAAGCTAATGAAGCATTCAAAGAAGACATATGACTCTTTTCAAGATGAACTTGAAGATTATATCAAAGTGCAGAAAGCCAGAGGTTTAGAGCCAAAGACTTGTTTCAGGAAGATGAGAGAGGATTATTTGGAAACCTATGGGTACAAAGAAGAGGTCGACTCTAGACCCAGGTGTAGAATGTTTGAGCAAAGACTCCCATATGAAACCGTCCACACCTACCCAAGATCATGCAGTATTTCACAAAGAGTGGAAAAGCAGTTACCTCAGTGGCCACCAGCTCACGACAGCAGGCTGAGACTAGACTCCCTGAGCTGCTCTCAGCTCACCAGGGACTGTTTCTCAGGAAAACCTGTACCCCCGAACCTTAGTCAGCACGAGTCTAACTGTAGCTCATACAGTGTAGAATCTAGAGTTTACAGCCACCTCTCCTCAGAAAACAGTACCAGTGCCCATCAGGCTAGTTACAAACACACACATCAGAAGAGGAAAAGGCACACAGAGGAAGGCCGAGAGAAGCCAGGGGAGGAGCGGCCCAAGCAGAAGAGGGAAAAGGCTTGTGAGGAAATAGGTTTAGACAAATACAAGAGCATCCAAACAAGCAAAACGGAGGCAGAAACAGTCAGAGTCAGTACAGAAAAGCTTAAGAACCGGAAGGAGAAAAAAAGCCGAGAGGTGGCCTCTAAGAAAGAGGAACGTAAGCGCAGAAAAGAGAAAAAGGAGCAAGGCCAAGAAAGGACAGAGGAGGAAATGCTTTGGGACCAGTCTATCCTTGGATTTTGAAGCTCTTGCATTGGTTCCCCCAGGGTTAAACTAATAGTGGAGAAGCTTGGTTTTACAGTGTTCACGTTCAAATCCCTCTTCTCACATGAGCAGGTACAAAGGCTAAAAGAACAGGAAACAGAGTACGCTTGCTATCCAACATGGAAATATTTTTCCTCATTTTCTAAAATCATTTTTCTTTTCCATAATGTAATTTCCCTTAACAAGAGTGGCTCTGCTTTTATTCATCTGGTTGCTGTGATGGTGAAACTATTTTTCCCTTGGGAGGTCATTTATATTTAAGTAGGATTAATAGGCTTAACAGAATCTATTTCTTGATTGGGTTTTAGTTTGGGGTGGGTATTTTTATATTCATTTTCTCTGTGAAGCAATTTAAGTAGATATTTTTTCTGTTCGATCTAACTTGCAGTATATTTTCTAGATTGAAAAGTGGAAAATGACATACATTATAATAAGCTTAAGTTACATACAGTTTTTAAAAAGTCAATACAAAATCGGTTTATATTCTGAAAATGTTTAT
The DNA here is from genome assembly GCA_006408675.1 of Madoqua kirkii. Classification (NCBI taxonomy): domain Eukaryota; kingdom Metazoa; phylum Chordata; class Mammalia; order Artiodactyla; family Bovidae; genus Madoqua; species Madoqua kirkii. The sequence continues at coordinate 10,782 of SJYC01144013.1, forward strand.
AATATAATAAAGTTCTAATTTCTACTTGTTTTGTTTTGTTTTGTGTCAGTGATGTGTTCCTATTCGATGAATATTTTCTTCTGGAAGAGCAATAGCCAAGTAAATTTAAACCCACTTTTTGGATAGAAATCTGTGAATGACCACAGTTTTTCCAAATAGTTGACATGAAATGGCATTAGATTATTCTTTCCTGACCAGTATTTTCCATTCTGATAATCCCCTTTTTTATGATAAAGATATCAAGTATTCAAGCACTGCTCTTTTGTTGTAAAGAGTAGTGACCTGGAAATCTGAATCCCAGAATTCTAGTCTCAGCTATGCCTTCAAGTTGTTATGTGACTTTGGGGGATCTCTCAACTTTATTTTCCTCACTACTAAATATAACTAGAAGCACTGGCCTCTAAAGTGCCTTGGATAACAAGATGCCATGATATGAAAACTCTTTGCATTCTACAATGTTGTGCATATATAATATTAACTTTAACATTATTTTGTTAATAAGATTTTTCATTTTATATTTTATTATATATTCCCTTGGGGCTTTCTGGTGGCTCAGACAGTAAAGAATCTGCCTGCAGTACAGGAGACCCAGGTTCGATCCCTGCATTGGGAAGACCCCCCTGGAGAAGGGAATGGCAACCCCCTCCAGTATTCTTGCCTGGAGAATTCCAAGGATAGAGGAGCGCAGCAGGCTACAATCCATGAGGTCACAAAGAGGCACAACTGAGCGACTTAAGCGCGCGTGCACATGCACACACACACACATATTCCCTTTACCTGCTCAACCCTCTGCATTACCTGCTCAACCCTCTGCATGTAAACCCTTGCTAGGCCGCTGCCTCACTCAGCCCTGAACCCTTTCTGGGTCCCCACCTTGCCTAGCCTCCTACCTCAGTGGGCCTCAAATAGAGAAGAAGAAGGAAGTGGAGGAGGGAGAGGACATAGGTGACCCATTTTATTTTAAACTAATGACCGCAACCTCCAGTCCATCTGGTTTCCCTAGTAAATTTCCCACCTTCAGAGATGTCTTTTATACTCTCCACTCTCTCCTCAAACCTCCTGGTGCCTCCCACACAGGGCCCCTTTCTCTCAGCTTGGACCGCAAGTACTTATTTAAAAAAGAAAAAAGATCAGAGCTAGCTGAGCTACCCAGTCTATGATAATGTATTTAAAACAACCCAAACTGACAGAGACGGTGACCTCTAAGTTTCTGTTTCTAGACTAGACTTCTCCCTGAGTTCTGGACTCGTAACCAACTGCATTTGCTGCTATTTCCAACTAGAACACCAAAAGGGCACACACTTCTCAGCAATCATCCTTCCCTCAGTCTTCCCCCATCTCCACACATCTTAATTGTTCAAGCCAAAAAAATCACTAAAATCACACTTAACTCTCCTACATCAGAGCCATCAGTGATTCTTCATGGTTTTACCCCCAAATTATCTCTCCTATTGTCCAATTTTATCTTCACTTCCACCACCCTGATCCAAACTAACCCTGGTATTGTTTTGGGTTTATTTGAACCAAACAGGATTAACAGGTCTGAGAAGAGCTGAAAACAAGGAGAAGTCATCACAGGCTCTGAGTTAATGAGTTTAAAACCAGCAACAGGTGTATCATATCAAATAATGTCATGGCCATCTAACACTGTGGACTTCAGAAATGCCCAGCAAATATTTCCTTCCAGAAAGACAAAATCTTACCTGAAAAGAAAACTGCTAGGTTGAAAAACCAAATTGAGCAGGGAAGTAGCACTGAAGGTAAGGGAAAGAAAAGGTTCCAAGAGTAGGGAGCAGGGGAAGGGGCCAGATGAAGAACTCAGAAAATTCAACAGCAAAACACATTTGAGGTGAGAATACCACCTTGCCAGGCACGCCCCACTGGCCTGTAAGAAACAATAGAAAAACTTTTTTGAACCAAGCTCTACTCCCAATGGCAGAGAAATAACCATATCTTGAGCCCTTCACTGTAACAAGAGGAATCCCTCAAGCCATGAAGCTGGAAAAAGTACCCAGGGCATTCCTTCTCCATAGAAGTGTCCTCACAGTAGTCCAGGGCAACACATTCCATTTAAACTTTGGAAGGAGGAGGAGAATATGATCTAGTCATACAGAGTGTTACAAGATAAAAATGAGCTAAAATACTTTGACAAGAAGACACCAAAAAAACAAGCAAACACAAAGCAAATTAAAAACTCTAATGTAATACTTCGAACAAGGCTGAAAGAGATTAAGAAAATAGTTAAAACTTCAAGAGAAGTTAGAATGTACTTCCCTGGAGGTCCAGTGGCTAAGACTCCCTGCTCATGATGCAGGGAGCCTGGGTTCAATCCCAGGTCAGGGAATATCCCCAGATGCCACAATTAAGACCCTGCACAGTCAAATTAGTTTTTTTTTGTTTTTTTTTTTTTTAAAGAAAAAGCAAAAAGGGCACAAAACAGAAAAAGAACTCTGGAATAAAATAGCCAATTATGTAACTGAAAAAGACAGTAGTCAATTCCAAAAATATATATATATATAATGCAGTAATGAAAAAGTAATTCTTATTTTTAGTCAGAAACACTCATTGAGCATTTGCTGAGCATCAAATTAGAGCCAGACATGGTTACTAAATAATAACCTTGACAGATAATGGAGAGAGGGGAATAGTAAAAGAAAACAAAATCAAATCATTAAAAGAAATACAAGAGAGTATAGGCACCATAGAAAGAACAGGGTAGGAAGGAGAGTAATGAAGATATTTCAACAAAAGTAAATTTACACCTACCTTGCAAGAAGGTGATAAAAGATGAGCAAAGACGATCCAGATATGAAGCAGGGGACTTCCCTGGTGGTCCAGCTGTTAAGAATCTTCCTTCCAAACCAGGAGATGTAGGCTCCATCCTTGGTTAGGCAACGAAGACCCACATGCCTCAACCACCCCTCACACACACCCCCAGCAATGGATGCAGGGGCACTCAGCGACTTAGCTGACTCCTCTGGGAGTATAATGCATGGCCCTCTACAGACAAGAAACAGGCCAAAGGAAAGGACAACTCTCAAAGGCAGGGTGGACGTCCAAATCAAATCAATATTCCACAGACCGCCTGGAGAAGAGAGTCCCTATAACAAAGGACTCCAAATGGCCCCCAGGTCCTGGCAAATATTGAACATCCTTGTGTACCTCAGGCCCACAGCTACCACAAAGAGAGCTGCAGTGCTCCCGCCACCTTACCTGGAGGAGACTGAAGAAAGCGGAGGCTCTGAGAAGCGGATTTGTCCAGGGTTACTCTGGAGCCCAGGCGTCTCTCCTTCCAGGACTGAGGTTTGAAACAACCTACCCCCCTTTCAAGGAGCTGGAATCCAGGAGAAGCCTACTGGGTGGGGTTGGGGCATGCAGTACATAGGTGCTGTCTTCTGGAGGGGTCAAGGGTGAGAAACTGCGTTTACCATAGATCTTGCAGGGAAGCAGAGAGTCCCAGCCTCAGGGCATATGAGAGAATACGCAGGTGACGGTGGGCACAGGCCTCACTTGAAAAATGAGGTTATTGTCCTGGTCTGATAGGAGAGCAGGTTAATGAGTGGTAGCAGAAAAGGAGGGCGCTGAAATGGGTGATCTCAAAGGTTCCCCTCCATTTGGGAGAATGGAGCTCAGCAGCAGGCTCTGCCGCAAGGGGACCTCATCTGGAGCAGCCTGAACCCAGCACCTGTGAGCTCCTGCCCAGGCCTGCTTGTCTTGCCCTCTGAGGTCTCCCCACCACACTTCATTTCACTTCCCGCCCAAGGTTGCTGATGAGGGGGGAGCAGGAAGTGAGCCTAAATAGCATCCCTCAGCAGGCACAATCCCCGCAATGTTTTCATTGCATGGCTGTCTTCCTGCTGGATGCAGGGTGCTGCAAGGCCACCTCCCCCTCCATCACTAATCCATGTCAGCTACATCCCAGGCAGGCACACTGCCTTCCGATTAGTGATGAGGAGTCTGCTGTGCTATAGTTCATGGGGTTGCAAACAGTCGGACAGAACTGAGCAAATAACACACACACCACACTGCTTTGTATAATGTAACATTAAGTGGAGTTTTGAGGTTAAGAGAGAGATGGGCATACCAGACCACCTGACCTGCCTCTTGAGAAACCTATATGCAGGTCAGGAAGCAACAGTTAGAACTGGACATGGAACAACAGACTGGTTCCAAATAGGAAAAGGAGTACGTCAAGCCTGTATATTGTCACCTTGCTTATTTAACTTCTATACAGAGTACATCATGAGAAATGCTGGGCTGGAAGAAGCACAAGCTGGAATCAAGATTGCTGGGAGAAATATCAATAACCTCAGATATGCAGATGACACCACCCTTATGGCAGAAAGTGAAGAGGAACAGAAGAGCCTCTTGATGAAAGTGAAAGAGGAGAGTGAAAAAGTTGGCTTAAAGCTCAACATTCAGAAAACTAAGATCATGGCATCTGGTCCCATCACTTCATGGCAAATAGATGGGGAAACAGTGGAAACAATGGCTGACTTTATTTTGGGGGGCTCCAAAATCACTGCAGATGGTGATTGCAGCCATGAAATTAAAAGACACTTACTCCTTGGGAGGAAAGTTATGACCAACCTAGACAGCATATTAAAAAGCAGAGACATTACTTTGCCAACAAAGGTCCATCTAGTCAAGGCTATGGTTTTTCCAGTGGTCATGTATGAATGTGAGAGTTGGACTATGAAGAAAGCTGAGCACTGAAGAACTGATGCTTTTGAACTGTGGTGTTGGAGAAGACTCTTGAGAGTTCCTTGGACTCCAAGGAGATCCAACCAGTCCGTCCTAAAGGAGATCAGTCCTGGGTATTCATTGGAAAGACTGATGTTGAAGCTGAAACTCCAGTACTTTGGCCACCTGATACGAAGAGCTGACTCACTTGAAAAGACCTGAAAGATTGAGGGCAGGAAGAGAAGGGGACAACAAAGGATGAGATGGTTGTATGGCATCACCAACTCGAAGGACATGGGTTTGGGTGGACTCTGGGAGTTGGTGATGGACAGGGAGGCCTGGAATGCTGCAGTTCATGGGGTTGCAGAGTCAGACAGGACTGAGCGACTGAACTGAACTGCACTGAACTTCAGGTTAAGAAATGGAAGGAAGTCCACTTGTATGCTCGTTAGACTGCACTGAGGAACACAGTGTATCCATATCCAGTCATTATGACCTTCCCTGAGTTCCAAAGGGCAGATGTGAACAGTTGCTAATAGAGTGAAGAGCAGCCAAGAACCCAAAAGAGGCAAGGTTCAAGGGACCAGATAAACTCATCAAAAGTAGGAGACCACCCACCTGAGATGAGATTAAGGGAGTGCAAGCCCCTCCCCCACACGCACACAGACACTAACCTTGTCAGACCCCACCTGTATAAAAACCCTCAAGTTCTAGGTTCTCAAGGCAGAAGCCTGGTGCATCTCCCTTTGCGCGGTGAAGTGGTAGAGCTATTCTTTTCTACTTCACCCAAAACTCTTGTCTTCGGGATTTGATTCAACACGGATGTACAGAGGAACTGAACTTTTGGTAACAGAAGTCTGTCTCTGAGAAGAGTGTGCTAGACTAGCTCCAGGAAAAGACTGAACACTTTCCTAGGCAATTTCCAGTCTGAAGGTTTTGGTTCACCGGGAAGAAAGTGAACATCATGGATCAGAATGATAGCCTCTCTCAGTTTGGCCAGTATCTGGCCTCCCCTCAAGGTGCCATGAGTCCTGGAACCCCTGTCTTCAGTCCAGTGATGCATTATGGCACAGGACTGACTCCGCAGCCAATTCAGAGCCCCGACATTCTGTCTACTTTGGAGGAGGAGCAGCAGCAGGCGACGGTGGCAACGGTCAGCTTTCGACGACATCCCAGCAGGCGACCCAGGAGGCCTCGGACCAGACACCACAACTCTTCAACTCACAGCCTCTTACGACCGCACCCTTGCTGGGTACCACTCCCCTGTATCCATCCCCCATGACCCCCATGACCCCTGCCATGCCAGCCTCAGAGAACGCTGAGTTGGTACCACAGCTGCACAATATTGTATGCACAGTGAATCTTGGTTGTAAACTTGACCTAAAGAGCATTGCCCTTCTTGCTCGAAATGCTGAATATAATCCCAAGAGGTTTGCTGCTGTAATCATGAGAATAAGAGAGCCCCGGACCACTGCACTTTTATTCAGTTCTGGGAAGATGGTGTGCACAGGAGGCAAGAGTGAAGAGCAGTCCAGACTAGCATCAAGAAAATATGCCAGAATCATACAGAAGTTGGGTTTTCCAGCTAAGTTCTTAGACTTCAAGATTCAGAACATGGTGGGGAGCTGTGATGTGAAGTTCCCCATAAAGTTAGAAGCCCTTGTGCTTAGCCACCCACAGTTTGCTAGTTATGAGCCAGAGTTATTTCCTGGTTTAGTCTACAGAATGATCAAACCGAGAATTGTTTTCCTTATTTTTGTTTCTGGAAAAGTTGTGGTAACAGGTGCTAAAGTCAGAAGTGAAATTTATGAAGCCTTTAATAACATCTATTGTATTCTAAAAAGTTTCAGGAAGACATCGTAATGGCTGTCGTGTGCTCCTGCCTCCTCCACCCACTTTTTTTTTTTAAACCAATTGGTTTTGCTGTATTTGTTGTGTTGTGCACAGTCCCATGCAGTGAGAGGTTGGACTTGAGGCTGTAAATTACAGTTCCAATTGAAGCTCTCCTGCTTCAAGAAGGGGTATTATTTCTGCAGGAAGAACACCAGAAGTATTATTGTAATTGTTGAAACTGTGTTACTAATTGGGCAGTAATGTCTGTTTATTTATATTTTAAACATTTCATGCTTTTTTTAAAAGTTTTTAAGAATTCTTTTATTTTATTGGTTGATTTTGGCTGTGCTGGGTCTTTGTTGCTGTGCACAGGTTTTCTTGAGTTGTGGGCTGTGGGCTTCTTGCTGTGGCTTCTCTTGTTTCAGAGCATGGACTCTTCGGTCACTCAGGCTCTGTAGTTTTGACTCCCAAGCTTAGTTGCCCTGAGACATGTGGAATCTTCCAGAATCACAGATCAACTCCCATGCCTTGGCAGATTCTTAATCACTGGACCACCAGAGAAGTCCACTTACTACTTTTGACAAGTTGGTTTAAGGGACAAAACTTTATGTTAAGGCTCCTCAGCAACTGATTAGACTTTGTTTGATTTCTTCCCCGCAATCCAGAGTTTTGTTTTGTTTTGTTTTCTACCATGAAAAGAAAAATCTGTTTTGAAAGATGTTGTTTTCTAATCGGTAACTCTTAAGGATTATTTTTCTACCAGACACACTCGCCTTTTCAGTATTTCAGGACAAAAAAGAACGTTTGCATTCATATTAATGAATTCAAATGCCTGCACATATCTTTCTTCCTTCAGAGTACTCTGTAGAATAAATGCTGTTTATAAAAGTATTAAGAAACAAACCAAAAAAAAAAAAAAGCCCCAAAGCCCAAAATGGAGTCCCTTGGGCTAAGCCCCATTATGATTAGTTTAGGGCCCTCCCAGGAGTAGAATTTTAAACCAATCAATCTAGAATTACTCAATCAGCTCCTGTGATGTAATCTGCCTAAAGCCCCCTGCCATTCTCTAAGGGAGGTGACTTTGCCTCAAATAATCCAGTCTTAACTTCCTCTTCCCATCTTCCTTCTGTCTATGAAAGCCTTCCATTTTGTTCAGGTCCTCAGAATTCTTTTCTATTTGTTAGAAGGGATAACTGCCAGACTATCAAATAAAGCCAATTAGATCTTCCAGTTTACTCAGCTGAATTTTGTTTTTTAATGTAACAAAAGGAGCACCACAGAGCAGTGAGGAAGAGAGATTTTTCAATAAATGGTGTTGAAAAAATATGATATCTGCAAGGGAGAATTAGTGACATAGAATGCCGCCTCACAGCTTGGACAAAAATCAATTCCAATTGAATCCTGTATCCATGAAGCTTTTTACAAGACATCCTGTGAAAATGTATCTTTATGATCTATGGCAATGGTTTTCAGTCTGGGCCAATATTGTTCCCCAGGAGATATTTGACAATGTCTGGAGACTTTTTTTGGTTGTTAAAACTGGGGGTGGGGTGGGGTGGGTAGGGACTTCCTGGTGGTCCAGGAAAGTTAATTACATAGAACTGAGTGAACTGGTAAATATGGTTATAATTTTTATGGCTTCTATCTAAAAAATTACTGGTTTAAATCTGTCTTTTCCAAGAGTAAGGAAAATCTCCCCCTTAAGCTAATTATGACTTACAATAATTTGGTAAATTATACCTTTGTAAGAAGAATTGAAACATTTATCTTTTTCTCTCTGTTTGGTTGATCCTGCAAGCAACATTTGCCTGTCTCAAAGGTTAAGCCGTGCATAGGTTGTGTACAGCCTGGACAATGAAACTATGGATAGCTCATGACTCCTTTGGTTGCTTGACTATTGCAACTGGATTTCAACTAGTTATACTAATCAGTGTTTTAATTTGTTCTTTGTTTTCAAACTGTTTGTGCTTCATGCCTCCCTGCTGCACTTTGTCAATGGTACTGGCTGCATTACTTATATCTTGTCTAATTTATAAAGACAATCTTGTCTGGTGTAATACCCAGTGTGTAACCAGGCCTCCAACAAAGCTTAAATGACTAAAAATATAACACAAAATAAATGTAACAGTTTCATTCTAGGTATGGGAAGAAGCAACAAGGAAAATGTCTGCTGGATCATAATTAGGCACAAGATACAGAGAATCCTTCATTATGCCTGGGGTCTAATCCAAAATTTAGCACCAGGAGTGGCATATCAAGAGCTTTCACCCAATCTGGGATGAGCCTCCCAGCACCGTGAGACAAAATTTGATCATGAACTGTCTCCCAAATATTGATCAAATTTCCAACCAAGAGGGGAGAATCTGAGAAATGGAATACTTCCTGCTTGTCAATCATCAGCAATTTCAGCCCTCCAGTGGGAGCGGATGAGCCCTGAGAAAACAGAGGAAGGAGAATACCTGCCACCAGGCAGTCATCAGATTGCAGCCACTACCTATGGTGAACCCTGAGGAAATTCAGGATATGAAAATACAGGATTACAGGCCCCAGACAGCTGAGGTACATATCAAGGAAATAATTTTAATGAGCCCTGACTCTTGCATCTTCCCATACATAGAAAAGCCCATAATTTCTTAACGTGAGATGCTGCCTCCTGGCTTATGTGTCCAATATTTCTAAGTCTACAGGGTAGACACATTCCAAATAGGAACAGAAGAAGACAAATATCAACAACTGGAACACCGATAGCAGACATTCTTGGACGGATCTATCTGATAAAGCAATTAGAACAGTCATCACTCCGGTTTTCCAAGACTGTGGAATGGACCTTGACAGTGGGGAACTGCAGCAGGGAAGAGCCAATTCTGACTTCTGACTCCCGGATGGATCTGTTTCTTTGACTTTAACCTTTGTTTTTCCTGCTTTTGTTATTATAATTATACATAATGGCCTGTGTCAGGGACTACCGGACTGTTAAAGTGTCTTTGTTAGAATCTGACCCAGCCCACCTGTGAAATTGGCACCCAGACCTGGATAAGATGACTAATTTGAGACATTAGTCTGCTGTCCTCTCAGTCAGCTGGCTTTCTGAATAAAGTCGTATTATTTGCCCAAACACCTTGTCTCTCAGTTAATTGACCTGTCATGCAATGAGCAGGCTTAAACTCTGTAACATGCAGAGTTCCCAGGTTTGGAGAGCCTTTCTATCCCCCATTTCTTGTAGGCAAGTCTCCAGCCTCCATGGCTTTGCTTGAGTTACAAAAGGTGGATTTGAACACTAGATAAATTAAAAGCCGCTTGCTCCTTGGAAGAAAAGCTATGACAAACCTAGACAGCATGTTAAAAAGAAGAGACATTACTTTGCCAACAAAGGTCCATCTACTCAAAGCTATGGTTTTTCCAGTAGTCATGTATAGATGTGAGAACTGGACCATAAAGAAACCTAAGCACCGAAAAATTGATGCTTTTGAAGCATCAATTGTGGTGTTGAAGAAGACTCTTGAGAGTCCCTTGGACTGCAAGGAGATCCAACCAGTCAATCCTAAAGGAGATCAGGCCTGGGTGTTCTTTGGAAAGACTGGTGTTGAAGCTAAAACTCCAATACTTTGGCAACCTGATGCAAAGAACTGACTCAATGGAAAAGACTCTGATGCTGGGAAAGATTGAAGGCGGGAGGACAAGGGGGCGACAGAGGATGAGATGGTTGGATGGCATCACCAGCTCGATGGACATGAGTTTGAGCAAGCTCCAGGAGTTGGTGATGGACAGGGAGGCCTGGTGTGCTGTAGTCCATGGGGTTACGAAGAGCTGGACACAACTGAGTAACTGAACTGAACAGAATCAAGGGAAAGAAAGCCAAAGTGAAAGTCATTCAGTCCTGTCTGACTCTTTCTGACCCCATGGATTATACAGTCCATAGAATTCTATAGGCCAGAATGCTGGCATGGGTAGCCTTTCCCTTCTCCAGGGGATCTTCCCAACCCAGGGATCATACCCAGGTCTTCCACATTTCAGGTGGATTATTTACCAACTGAGCCACAAGGGAAGCCCAAGAATACTGGAGTGGATATCCTATCCCTTCTCCAGCAGATCTTCCAGACCCGGGAATTGACCAAGGGTCTCCTGTGTAACAGGCAGATTCTTTATCAACAGAGCTATAAGGAAAACTTCAACTTCAGGTTGAAGTTGAATGGTTCTATGAAGACGTACAAGACCTTCAAAAATATGCCCTTTTTATTATAGGGGACTGGAAGGCAAAAGAAGGAAACCAAGAAACACCTGGAATAAGAGGTAAATTCAGCCCTGGAGTACAGAATGAAGCAGGGAAAAGGCTAATAGAGTTTTGCCAAGAGAACACACTGGTCATAGCAAACACCCTCTTCCAACAATACAAGAGAAGACTCTACACATGGACATCACCAGATGGTCAACATCGAAATCAGATTGATTATATTCTTTGCAGCCAAAGATGGAGAAGCTCTATACAGTCAGCAAAAACAATATCAGGAGCTGACTGTGGCTCAGATCATGAACTCCTTATTGCCAAATTCAGACATAAATTGAAGAAAGTAGGGAAAACCACTAGACCATTCCAAGTATGACCTAAATCAAATCCCTATGATTATACAGTGGAAGTGAGAAATAGATTTAAGGGACTAGATCTTATAGAGTGCCTGATGAACTACGGATGGAGGTTCTTGACACTGGGCAGGAGACAGGGATCAAGACCATCCCTATGGAAAAGAAATGCAAAGAAGCAAAATGGCTGCTGGGGAGGCCTTACAAATAGCTGTGAAAAGAAGACAAGCAAAAGCAAAGGAGAAAAGGAAAGATATACCCATTTGAATGCAGAGTTCCAAAGAATAGCAAGGAGAGACAAGAAAGCCTTCCTCAGTGATCAATGCAAAGAAATAGAGGGAAACAATAGAATAGGAAAGACTAGAAATCGCCTCAAGAAAATTGGAGATACCAAGGAAACATTTCATGCAAAGATGGGCTCAATAAAGGACAGAAATGGTATGGACCTAACAGAAGCAGAAAATATTAAGAAGAGGTGGAAAGAATACACAGAAGAACTGTACAAGAAAAACCTTCATGACCCAAATAATCTTGATGGTGTGATCACTCACCTAGAGCCAGACATCCTGGAATGTGAAATCAAGTGGGCCTTGGGAAGCATCACTATGAACAAAGCTAGTGGAGGTGATGGAATTCCAGTTGAGCTCTTTCAAATCCTAAAACATGATGCCGTGAAAGTATCATGCCAGCAAGTGTGAAAAACTCAGCAGTGGCCACAGGACTAGAATAGGTCAGTTTTCATTCTAATCCCAAAGAAAGGCAATGCCAAAAAATACTCAAACTACTGCACAATTGCACTCATCTCACATGCTAGTAAAATAATGGTCAAAATTCTCCAAGCCAGGCTTCAGGAATATGTGAACCATGAACTTTCAGATGTTTGAGCCGGTTTTAGAAAAGGCAGAGGAATCAGAGATCAGTTTGCCAACATCTGCTGGATCATGGAAAAGCAAGAGAGTTCCAGAAAAACAACTATTTCTGCTTTATTGACTATGCCAAAGCCTTGACTGTGTGGATCACAATAAACTGTGGAAAATTCTGAAAGAGATGGGAATACCAGACCACCTGACCTGCCTCTTGAGAAATCGGTATACAGGTCAGGAAGCAACAGTTAGGACTGGACATGGAACAGCGGACTGGTTCCAAATAGGAAAAGGAGTATGTCAAGGCTGTATATTGTCACCTTGCTTATTTAACTTCTATGCAGAGTACATCATGAGAAACGCTGGGCTGGAAGAAGCACAAGCTAGGATCAAGATTGCTGGGAGAAATATGAATAACCTCAGAAATGCAGATGACACCACCTTTATGGCAGAAAGTGAAGAGAAACTAAAGAGCCTCTTGATGAAAATGAAAGAGGAGAGTGAAAACGTTGGCTTAAAGCTTAGCATTCAAAAAACGAACATCATGGCATCTGGTCCCATCACTTCATGGGAAATAGATGGGGAAATTGTGTCAGACTTTATTTTTCTGGGCTCCAGAATCACTGCAGATGGTGATTGCAGCCGTGAAATTAAAAGACGCTTACTCCTTGGGAGGAAGGTTATGGCCAACCTAGACGGCATATTAAAAAGCAGAGACATTACTTTGCAAACAAAGGTCCATCTAGTCAAGGCTATGGTTTTTCCAGTGGTCATATATGGATGTGAGAGTTGGACTGTAAATAAAGCTGAGCACCAAAGAATTGACCCTTTTGAACTGTGGTATTGGAGAAGACTCTTCAGAGTCCCTTGGACTATAAGGAGATTCAACCAATCAATCCTAAAAAAAATAAGTCCTGAATATTTTTTGAAAGGACTGATACTGAAGCTGAAACTCTAATACTTTGGCCACCTGATGCGAAGAACTGACTCATCTGAAAAGACTGATGCTGGGAGGGATTGGGGGCAGGAGGAAAAGGGAATGACAGAGGATGAGATTGCTGGATGGCATCACCAACTCGAGACATGAGTTTGGGTGAACTCCGGGAGTTGGTGATGGACAGGGAGACCTGGTGTGCTGCAGTCTATGGGGTCACAAAGAGGACTGAGTGATTCAGTTCAGTCATTCAGTCCTGTCTGACTCTTTGCAGCCCCATGAATTTTGCTTCCCTGTCCACCACCAACTCCCGGAGTTCACTCAAACTCATGTCTCGAGTTGGTGATGCCATCCAGCCATCTCATCCTCTGTCATCCCCTTCTCCTGCCCCCAATCCTTCCCAGCATCAGAGTCTTTTCCAATGAGTCAACTCTTAGCATGAGGTGGCCAAAGTATTGGAGTTTCACCTTTAGCATCAGTCCTTCCAAAGAACACCCAGGCCTGATATCCTTTAGAATGGACTGGTTGGATCTCCTTGTAGTCCAAGGGACTCTCAAGAGTCTTCTCCAACACTACAGTTCAAAAGCATCAATTCTTCAGTGCTCAGCTTTATTTACAGTCCAACTCTCACATCCATATATGACCACTGGAAAAACCATAGCCTTGACTAGATGGACCTTTGTTTGCAAAGTAATGTCTCTGCTTTTTAATATGCTGTCTAGGTTGGCCATAACCTTCCTCCCAAGGAGTAAGCGTCTTTTAATTTCACGGCTGCAATCACCATCTGCAGTGATTCTGGAGCCCAGAAAAATAAAGTCTGACTCGATTTCCCCATCTATTTCCCATGAAGTGATGGGACCAGATGCCATGATGTTCGTTTTTTGAATGCTGAGCTTTAAGCCAGCGTTTTCACTCTCCTCTTTCATTTTCATCAAGAGGCTCTTTAGTTTCTCTTCACTTTCTGCCATAAAGGTGGTGTCATCTGCATTTCTGAGGTTATTCATATTTCTCCCAGCAATCTTGATCCTAGCTTGTGCTTCTTCCAGCCCAGCGTTTCTCATGATGTACTCTGCATAGAAGTTAAATAAGCAAGGTGACAATATACAGCCTTGACATACTCCTTTTCCTATTTGGAACCAGTCTGCTGTTCCATGTCCAGTCCTAACTGTTGCTTCCTGACCTGTATACCGGTGTCTCAAGAGGCAGGTCAGGTGGTCTGGTATTCCCATCTCTTTCAGAATTTTCCACAGTTTATTGTGATCCACACAGTCAAAGGCTTTGGCATAGTCAATAAAGCAGAAATAGTTGTTTTTCTGGAACTCTCTTGCTTTTCCATGATCCAGCAGATGTTGGCAAACTGATCTCTGGTTCCGCTGCCTTTTCTAAAACCGGCTCAAACATCTGAAAGTTCATGGTTCACATATTCCTGAAGCCTGGCTTGGAGAATTTTGACCATTATTTTACTAGCATGTGAGATGAGTGCAATTGTGCAGTAGTTTGAGTATTTTTTGGCATTGCCTTTCTTTGGGATTAGAATGAAAACTGACCTATTCTAGTCCTGTGGCCACTGCTGAGTTTTTCACACTTGCTGGCATGATACTTTCATAGCATCATGTTTTAGGATTTGAAAGAGCTCAACTGGAATTCCATCACCTCCACTAGCTTTGTTCATAGTGATGCTTTCCAAAGCCCACATGACTTCTCATTCTGGCTGGCTCTAGGTGAGTGATCACACCATCAAGATTATCTGGGTCATGAAGGTTTTTCTTGTACAGTTCTTCTGTGTATTCTTTCCACCTCTTCTTAATATTTTCTGCTTCTGTTAGGTCCATACCATTTCTGTCCTTTATTGAGCCCATCTTTGCATGAAATGTTTCCTTGGTATCTCCAATTTTCTTGAGGCGATTTCTAGTCTTTCCTATTCTATTGTTTCCCTCTATTTCTTTGCATTGATCACTGAGGAAGGCTTTCTTGTCTCTCCTTGCTATTCTTTGGAACTCTGCATTCAAATGGGTATATCTTTCCTTTTCTCCTTTGCTTTTGCTTGTCTTCTTTTCACAGCTATTTGTAAGGCCTCCCCAGATAGCCATTTTGCTTCTTTGCATTTCTTTTCCATAGGGATGGTCTTGATCCCTGTCTCATGTACAGTGTCTCAAACCTCCATCCATAGTTCACCAGACACTCTATCAGATCTAGTCCCTTAAGTCTATTTCTCACTTGCACTGTATAATTATAGGGATTTGATTTAGGTCATACTTGGAATGGTCTAGTGGTTTTCCCTACTTTCTTCAACTTAAGTCTCAATTTGGCAATAAGGAGTTCATGATCTGAGCCACAGTCAGCTCCTGATATTGTTTTTGCTGACTGTATAGAGCTTCTCCATCTTTGGCTGCAAAGAATATAATCAATCTGATTTGGTCAGGGAAATCCATAATCAAGGGAGGAACAGCCAAAAAACCACCTGAGGCAAGATTAAAGGAACCACAGAAACACATCAAGATTAGGAAATCACCCACCTGAGATGAGATTAAGGGAGTACAAGCCCTGCTCACACCCTATTCTCAGAGACCCCAGCTTTGACCTGCTGTTTTAAAAACCTTCAAGTTCTCTGGCACATAATTCTTCAAAGCATAAGCCTGATGTATCTCCGTTTGCCTGTCAAAGCAATAACACTATCTCTACTTTACCAAAACTCTGTGTCTAGGATTTGATTTGGTGTGTGTGCTCAATTGTTCAGTTGTGTCCAACTCCTTGCGACTCAGTGCTCTGTAACCTGCCAGGCTCCTCTATCCATGGCATTTTCCAGGCTAGAGTGCTGGAGTGGGTTGCCATTTCCTGCTCCAGGGGATCTTGCCAACACATTTTGTATCTCTTGCATCTCCTGCATTGGCAAGCAGGTTCTTTAGTACTGAGCCACCAGGGAAACACCAGTGTACTGGAGGCCAAGCTTAAGGATCGCGCATGTCACAAAGAACACCCAATGAAGATCCACGTGCTGCAATTCAGATAGCCAAGGATTAATTAATTAATTTGAAAAACTTGGGGTAGATGTTGTCATGTAGTTGGTAAAAACAGGGATGCTGTCCAACGTTGTATAATGCACAGGAAGGACAATGTCTACATCAAAAAGTTACCTAAACTGAAATGTCAATAGTGCTGAGGTAGAGAAACTCTAGTCTAAGGTTAGGAAATTACATCTTAAATATGACACAAAAAGCATTGTTTAATTATTAACTTTAATAACATTACAATCAAGAACTTCTGTCCATCAAAAGATACTTCCAAGAGAATGAAGATCAGGCACAGAGTAGGAGATCTCATACACACAGACCCAGAGAAGAACTCACTCGAGAACTCGAGAAAATCCAAGAGGCTGAAAATCAAGAGGTCAATAGATATTAGGAAAGGTACTCAGTATCATTGTGAACATGGAAATACTATTGTTTCTAATTGTTGCAATTTAATATAGAATTTAAAGCCAGACAATTCCAAGTATTAGAAAGAATGCGAAGCACTCAAATGATTCTGGGAGGATTTAACCTCTTGATAGAACCGCTTGAAAAACAGTGTCTGATAAAAAACAGTGTCCCACAGTGTGGGACTATGTCCAATAAAACTGAATGTGCCACACCATGTAGACTGTAATTGTAAATATTCCTCTACTGGGTATACAGCTGACAGGAATGCAGGCTGAAGTATATCTAGAGATTATGTAAAAATATACATGACAGTGTTGTTTAAAAATGGCCTGGGACTGGAAACCCTCATGATGGCCATGAATGGATAAATGAACTGTGGTTGTGTATGTATGTATGTATATTTTTTTCACAGAATGGAATTCCATACCACCATGAAAATGAGTGCACCATGGTGAAATTCAGAACAAAATAACTATGTGATATGACTCCATTTATATAAAGTTATAACCAAGAAAAAGGTAAAACTATCATTGCTGGAGATTTATACTTGAGTGATAAACTATAAAGACCAAGGATGGGATGACCATAAAAATCACACAGTTGGGGAGTCAAGATTAAGAAAGAAAGGAGCCAGGGTATGGCAGTGTTTAATTTACCAACCAAAACTGTAGTTTAATAAACTTTTCCTTTGTAATCATCATGCTGTGGGTTTTTGATGGTGCACATTTCTGTTTATGTGCTATATTTTATGATTTGAGAATGGCTTGCTTTATTTTTGAAATATTTCAAACTAAACTCTTCAAACAGGATAGAATAATAAGGTTTAGATTTGAGACTGTGTCCCAAGGTGATGAGCTTAAGTGTTCCTGAAAGAAAGAAACAGTGAAAGTCCTGTCCAACTCTTTGCAACCCCAGGGACTATACAGTCGGTAGAATTCTTCAGGCCAGAATACTCGAATGAGTAGCCTTTCCCTTCTCCAGGGGAACTCCCAAACCAGGGATCAAACCAAGGTCTCCCTTATTGCAGGCAGATTCTTTCCCACTAGGGAAGCCCTAAGTGTTCCTAAATCACCTTAAATGCTATGATTGGATTTCTTTCTCCTGATAGCCTGGAGCTGTGAGATGGTGAGATTCTAAAACCTGAAATCTCCAGACAAAGAGGCGTGGCTTCCTGCTTCCCAGCTTCCCTGCTTCCAGGGGATCTGGCAGAGAAGCTTGAGCTGCAAGAAGTTGAGATTCTTCTCCTGGAGCTGAGTAAAACCTACCCCTGGCTAGGGATCCCTTCCTGCCTCCCTCCCTCCCTTTCTTCCTTCCTTCTTTCCTTTTGAGGTACTAGGCAGGAGAAACTCTGCTCTCTGTAGGCCCACAGGTCTTCTACTTACATGACCCCAAAGACTTGTAGGCTCGAGAAATAAGTCCTCCTGTGGAAATTTCTCTCAGTAAACTAGTGCATGCATGGAGGTGATGCCAGGTAAAAGGTGAGCCAAATGTGTTGCCTTTTTTTTTTTTTGCACTCCTGTTTGATGGCTGTGGGCGTGCCAGCTGCGAGAGGTGGTGGCTTGAGAGGCAAACTGGAGGATGCTGGGTGGGAAGCATGGCCGAGGCAGGTAGGATTCCTTGGGTCTGGGCTTCTCAGGGCACCTGGACTTGTGGGGGCGAAGTGTGGAGAGAGATCAAGGCCCTTCTTCACTCCCATATTCATTCAGCAAGTGTGGGATTAGGCATCTACCTTGGCCCAGGTGGCGTGGTGGTAAAGAATCTGCCTGCCAGTGCAGGAGAGACAAAAGACTTGGCTTCAATCACTGGGTCAAAAAGATCCCATGGAGGAGAAAATGGCAACCTGCTCCAGTATTCTTGCCTGGGAGAGTCCACAGATAGGGGAGCCTGGCAGGCAACAGTCTCTTCGGTCACAAAATTCTAAGTTGGACACAACTGAGCATGCACGCACTCAGGTCAGCACAAGTTGATATGAGACAGCAGCAAATAAGGAATCTCTGCTTGCTGAAAGTATTTCTTTTTCTTTTCAAATTTTTGTTGTTGTTAGCTGCACCAGGTCTTCATTACTTTGCCCAGGCTTTCTTTAGTTGTGGTGAGGAGAGGCTACTCTTCTTACAGTTCATGGGCTTCTCGTTTGGGGGACTTCTCTCATTGCAGAGCACAGACTCTAGGGCTCAGTGGTTTTGGCTTTCGACCTTAACTGCTCCATGGTGTGCAAAATTTTCCTGGACCAGGGATGGAACTCTGTCCCCTGCATTGGCAAGCAGATTCTCATCCACTGTGTCACTAGGGAATCTTTTTAATTTTAAAAAGGGTTGTTGTTTTTTTGGCCACTCTGCACTGTATGTGGGATCTTGGTTACTGAACAAAGAAAGGATCCAACCCGCAACTCCTGCAAGTGGGAGCACTTAAACCTAACTACTGGATGACCAGGGAATTCCCTTGGTGAGGGATTTCAACTGGAGGGTGAAGAAGTGAAGTCGTTCAAAGAGTCGGACACGACTTCTCCTAGGATCCATTGTCCAAGAGCTTGACATAGAGGGTGCCCACGCATCTTCTCTGGCAGGGAGAACGAAGGCTAGAAAGGAGGAACAAGAGGAGGGTTATCAGAGAGAAACCAGAAACTTCAGACAAGTAAGACAACTAATAGTGGCTGGGCTTTGTAGGCACCCTTGGGGGTTTGGGCTTCCTTCATAGGAAAGAAGCATACCCAAGGGATTTTAGGCAGAGGAGTGATGGTTTGACCAGGATTACATACGTTCAAAGAATTATTTTGCAAGTATTCTGCAAGATATCACATTTGCAGGAGACTTAGAAAATACAGAACAAGGTTCCATATAGTTTACAATTGTTTTTTTAAGTAGATAAGGTTTTTAGATGGAGTTTCAATATCAAACTCTCAAAAATTAATATAATGAATATACAGAGACATAGAAGGATATAGCAATCATATTTTCAGAATTAAAAAAAAAGTTTAGACAAACAAAGGTAATTATTCTGCCTGCTGATTTGGAAAAAGACTTATCAAGCAGAAGCTAGAAGGCCAATTAAGAAGGGACAGTGAGGAGAAGGAAATGGTAAACCACTCTAGTATTCTTGCCTGGAAAATCCCATGGACAGAGGAGTCTAGCGGGCTACAGTCCATAGGGTCGCAAAGAGTCAGGCATGACTTAGCAACTAACGTTTTGATGCTCAGAATGGATTTTCTACCTCCAAATCACCCTTGAGGAACCGCCTCATTTTGTACTGTGTTGTGTAAACATAAATACTATTGTTTACGACAACATCAACAAAGCTATGATACCGCAGAAATGTCTTCCTGCCCTCTATAGGAGCAGCTTCCATGCAAAGAAATGCTCCCTTCCTGGATGCTTTTTGTGTGTGTGTGGCTCCAAGGGGCACCTCAGGCATGTGTGACCTTAGTTCCCTGACCAGGGATCAAACCCAGGCCCCCAGCATTAGAAGCAGGAGTGCCTTAACCACTGAACTACCAGGGAAGTCCCCAATCCTGCAGAGCAAGCAGGACTTGTAATGGTGCTTCCCGGCGAGGTAGGGAGCAGCAAGTGTCTCCTAGGGTTCTGGTCTGAACCATGGAAGAAAGGACAGGAATGGAGGGAGATGGAGAGCCTGGAGGCAGTTCGAGCTCCCCAAACTCCCTACAAG
>SJYC01144014.1:0-14737 GCA_006408675.1 Madoqua kirkii
AAGGCTAGAAAGGAGGAACAAGAGGAGGGTTATCAGAGAGAAACCAGAAACTTCAGACAAGTAAGACAACTAATAGTGGCTGGGCTTTGTAGGCACCCTTGGGGGTTTGGGCTTCCTTCATAGGAAAGAAGCATACCCAAGGGATTTTAGGCAGAGGAGTGATGGTTTGACCAGGATTACATACGTTCAAAGAATTATTTTGCAAGTATTCTGCAAGATATCACATTTGCAGGAGACTTAGAAAATACAGAACAAGGTTCCATATAGTTTACAATTGTTTTTTTAAGTAGATAAGGTTTTTAGATGGAGTTTCAATATCAAACTCTCAAAAATTAATATAATGAATATACAGAGACATAGAAGGATATAGCAATCATATTTTCAGAATTAAAAAAAAAGTTTAGACAAACAAAGGTAATTATTCTGCCTGCTGATTTGGAAAAAGACTTATCAAGCAGAAGCTAGAAGGCCAATTAAGAAGGGACAGTGAGGAGAAGGAAATGGTAAACCACTCTAGTATTCTTGCCTGGAAAATCCCATGGACAGAGGAGTCTAGCGGGCTACAGTCCATAGGGTCGCAAAGAGTCAGGCATGACTTAGCAACTAACGTTTTGATGCTCAGAATGGATTTTCTACCTCCAAATCACCCTTGAGGAACCGCCTCATTTTGTACTGTGTTGTGTAAACATAAATACTATTGTTTACGACAACATCAACAAAGCTATGATACCGCAGAAATGTCTTCCTGCCCTCTATAGGAGCAGCTTCCATGCAAAGAAATGCTCCCTTCCTGGATGCTTTTTGTGTGTGTGTGGCTCCAAGGGGCACCTCAGGCATGTGTGACCTTAGTTCCCTGACCAGGGATCAAACCCAGGCCCCCAGCATTAGAAGCAGGAGTGCCTTAACCACTGAACTACCAGGGAAGTCCCCAATCCTGCAGAGCAAGCAGGACTTGTAATGGTGCTTCCCGGCGAGGTAGGGAGCAGCAAGTGTCTCCTAGGGTTCTGGTCTGAACCATGGAAAAAGGACAGGAATGGAGGGAGATGGAGAGCCTGGAGGCAGTTCGAGCTCCCCAAACTCCCTACAAGTTCCCTAGGAGAAAAGCCGACTGGAATCTCCAACTCTGAGGGTGAGAGCAATGGGAAGGGAGAGGAAATGATGTGAGCTCTGAGCAGAAGGAAATGTCTTGAGGGCTTGGTTTTAACCACATGTGGTATTATTATTATTAATTTAACAAATTTAGCTTCCTACTCTATGGTGTAGCCAAGTTTATCTTAATACAGAGCATCCCAACTAAAAACAAAGCCAGAGGACCAGAGATGAGGCAGAGAAGTAGGCTGGAAAGGGATAACCTAGCAGACCATGAAAAAAGGGAGAAGCTGATGGGGGCTAGAGAGGGGAGACCAGAGCGAGCATGGACTCTATAAAGGCTGTGGGGGTGGGGTGCAGAAAGGGAAAGGCAGGCAGCAGTTGGAGCTGGTACTTGAGACTGAGGAGTAGGTAGAAGTCAGACGTGGGTGGCCTGGGTGTGTGTGTGTGTGCATGTGCGTGCTTGCTTGCTTGGTTAGTCCTGAGTGACTCTTTGTGACCCCATGGACTGTAGCCTGCCAGGCTCCTCTGTCCGTGGAGTTTTCCAGGCAAGAATTCTGGAGTGGGTTGCCACTTCCTTCTCCAGAGGATCTTCCTGACCCAGGGATTCAACTGTGTCTCTCACATCTCCTGCATTGGCAGACAAGTTCTTTGCCAGCTGGGCCATGGGACAAAGGACAATTTTAGAGCAGTAAGGGACAAAGGACAATTTTAGAGCAGTAAGGGACAAAGGACAATTTTAGAGCAGTAAGAAACAAAGGGCCTTGGCTGGAGGAGACACCCAGTTGTCCTTTGGTCTGTGGGAACTGGGCCCAGGATGCCCCTGCCCCCATGCTCAGGTCTCTTGTATAATGAATGCGACTCAGGCTATGAATACAGTCTGGCTCTGGTATTGGTGATTTCACATTCGTAGATACGGAGCACAGCAGAGAGTGCCAGCTGTAATCAGGTTGACTTTAAAAAGATTTCTCTGGCTGCTTTTTCCTAGAGAAGGATTCAGGGGTGGGTGAAAAGGGATGGAGGCTGATATGTGGCACTAGTGAGGAGACCAGGGTTAGACTGGGTAGGTGGTAGCCAGGAAGAAGGACTCTAGGTAGCTTCCAGGGGTATGTAGTAGGTAAACTAGGACAGGCTTGGCAGATCTCACAGTGCACACATTTTCTGTGTATGACTATATCCAAGCCCTATGTAAGCAGGGCCTGCTTTCCCCAGCCCTGTCCCCTCCCTCTCACCTCCCAGTGGACAGGTCTGGACCACACCCCTCTCTCACCAGTGCTTGCTAAGGCTGTTTATGTTGCATATTTAGGGGATGTGGTGGTGATGGTTTACTCGCTAAGTCATCTGACTGTTTTGTGACCCCATAGACTGCAGCCCGCCAGGTTTCCTTTTCCTTCACTATTGACATAAGTCAACAGCATGAATAAGTGGCAGCCTGACTCCAGATCCACACCTGCCCAGAGTTGTAACCTGCCCAAAGGCTCTCGTATCACACCTGTGCCCTGGGCGGGTGTGTGTGTTGGCGGGGTGGGGCGGGGTGGGGCTGGGGGTGGATGAGTCCTTTCAGGGACTTTGCATTCCACCCTCCTTGTGGCTCAGGCAGTAAAGAATGCAGGCAACTTGGGTTTCCACAATTTCCTACAATGCAGGAGATCTCGGTTCAATCTCTGGGTTGGGAAGATCCCCTGGAGAAGGGCGTGGTAACCCACTCCAGTATTCTTGCCTGGAGAATTTCATAAACAGAGGAGCCTGGAGGGCTGCAGTCCCTGGTATTGCAGAGCTGGAAATGACTGAGCGACCAGCACTTTCACTTTCATCCTCCACAATGAGGAAATGACTGGATGCCTCTCTGAAATCACCTCACCAGAATCCAGAATTCAAACCCCTCCAGGTTCTGTTTAGGGGAGGAAGTTTTCTTCCTGACCAAGAATGTTTCAGGAGCAGATCCTTCCCAAGGAGGAGGGCCTTAGCCTGGCAGCCCACCTCTGGGCCAGCACCCTGCTGCTGCTCAGCGGCTCAGCGGCTCAGTCATGTCCGACTCTGTGCGACCCTGTGGACCGTAGCCTGCCAGGCTCCTCTGTCCGTGGGGTTCCCCGGGCAAGAATACTGGAGGGGGTTGCCATGCCTTCCTCCAGGGGATCTTCCTGGCAAAGGGATTGAACCTGCAGTCTCTTACATCTCCTGCACAGGCAGGCAGGTTCTTTACCACTAGTGCCACTTGGCAGCACCCTACAGTGCCCCACAGACCCAGGTCGCTCAGTCAGTGTCTGCAAAATCCTGCTGTTTTGTTGACCATAGCTAAACATGAGGAGGACCTAAATTTTCAGGGATCTAACTTTTTTAAAGTAAATTTTATACATATACATATATATATATATATATATATATTTTTTTTTTTTTTTAAGCCGTGCTGGGTCTTGCTGTGCACAGGCTTCTCTCCAGTTGCTGCTGGAGGCCTCTCTAGTTGTAGGGTGTGGGCTTAGTTGCTGCTTGGTATGTGGGATCGTAATTCCACCACCAGGAATCAAACCTGCATTGGAAGGCAGGTTCTTAACCACTGGACCACCAGGGAAATCCCTGTTTGTCTTCTTAAAGAATCATAGTCCATGTCTGTTCCGTCACACCAAGAAGCTCCCATAAAGATAAGGTACAAACTTTGTGCACTGAAGCAGAAAATGAGTCTGAATACACTGTTTGGGAAGAAAAGCTGAGTTGCAAACCAGAATGCACAGTCTGTCCTCCCGCCTGTTTGATCAGAGTTTTAGCCCTCAGGAACACAGTAATATAGAGCGTTCCTGCTGGCTCAGACAGTGAAGAATCTGCCTGCAATATGGGAGACCCAGGTTTAATCCCTGGGTTGAGAAGATCTCCTGGAGAAGAAAATGGCAACCCACTCCAGTATTCTTGCCTGGGAAATCTCATGGACAGAGGAGTCTGGCGAGCCTCAGTCCATGGACACCCCAAAATAGTAATATGTCCAATAGTTACCTCTGGAGAGAGAAATCAGCTCAGGTTTTTTTTTTTTAAGTAAAAATCATAATAATTTATTATGAAAGTTTGTGGTGTACATAGAGGTAATATACATGACAAATTTAGCATAAAGGACAAAACAAGAGGTAAATGGCCATATGTATTTTCAAGCCTCTTATGTTTTGGGGGAAGTAATGAAATATTAACAATAAGTAGACTCTAAAAGATCAAAGATTTATGTTTTAATCTCAACAACAGAAGACTAATATAAGACATATTGATAAAAATCCAATAGATAAATTATAATTGAATTCTAAAATTATTCAGTTAATCTAGAAGACAGAAAAGGAGGAGCTGAGAAACAAAAATTGAGGAAACAACCAGAAAACTTACACTAAAATGGCAGACCTAAATCCAACTATCTCAGAGCTGATATATAGTGTAGATGCTCTATGCACTCCAGTGAAAAGCCATTATTATGTTAGATTTTTTGAAAGACCCAGTTATATCCAATCTATGAAATATGTGCTTTAAATATGAAACATAAATAAGTTGAACGCAAATAAGGCTAGTGCGACAATCAATATCAAACAATGAATATGTCAGGACAAAAGATTCCCAGAGATACAGGGATATTTTGTAATGACAGTTTTCAGGAAACATATATGCACCTAACAAAAGAACTTAAAAATGCATGAAACAAAAATTGACAGAAACAAAAGGATAAATAAAAAAATAAAATCCACCATTATAGTGAAGGATTCTTAATACCCTTTTCTGCTAAGTCACTTCAGTCGTGTCTGACTCTGTGCTACCCCATAGGCGGCAGCCCACCAGGCTCCCCCATACCTGGAATTTTCCAGGCAAGAACACTGGAGTGGGTTCAGGGTTGTTTTGAGGAATTTTATTTACTTTTGTTTATGGCTGCCAGGAGTCTGCATTGCTGTGCCCGGGCTTTCTCTGCTTGCGGTGAGTGGGGGCTACACCTTGCTGCTGTGCATTGGCACCTCATTTGCAGTGACTTCTCTTGTTGCAGAGCACAGGCTCCAGGGCGCCAGTTTAGTAGTTGTGGCACACAGGTTCAGTTGCCCTTAGTTACCCTGAGGCATGTGGGGTCTTCCCAGACCAGGGATTGATTGTTTACCACTGAGCCACCTGGAAAGCCTGAAATCCACTGTTTGATTTTACAGTGTGTATTGTTGCTGTGACTTCTTTTTTTTTAACTTTTAGCACAAATATATGTTTGTTTTAATTAACTAGAAAGACAAAACACTAACATAATACAGAGACAAAGTTCTCAGAATAGACCACCACTAACACATCAAATGCTGCTAGCCATCATTCCAGCTCCCTAATGAGAATATTAATAGCTGATGGGCAGTGACCAGTATCTCTGCACCAATCACTCTTCTAGTCCTCATAACACCTAGAAGATTGGTATCAATATTGGAATAGTTGAGTGAGCAGGCTCTGGATCCTCTGCCTCGGTTCAATTTTTGGCTCTTCCACTTTCCGGCTGTGTGACCTTAAGTAGGTTATTTAAATTCTAACTCAGTTTCTTATTTGTTAAAAAAAAGAAGAAGAAAAATAGGTCTAGACTTTACCACAATAAGTAGAATCTTTCTCTGTTCTTTTACTCTACCTATGAGATTTAAATACACACACACTGTGTGTGAGAAAATGTTTGAGGATCTCTTTTATTTCTTTTTTGGCACATAACACAAGGACTAGCCAGTTCTGTTTTCATAGAATTTATGAATAATTTGTTTGCCTGATGTTCTCTCTGCTTTCTTAAAATGACTTGGCTTTCTTATTTTTTATTATACAAGTGGTGTTATTTATGGCAAAAAAACACAAAGTACAAGTGAGAAAAACTGAAATCATCCATAATCCCTGAACCTAATGATAACCACTGATAAATTTTAGATATTAATGATATATTCCCAGGGCTCCCCTGGTGGCTCAGTGGTAAAGAATCCACCTGTCAATGCAGGAGATAGGGGTTCAATCCCTGGTCTAGGAAGGTCCCACATGCCTCAGAGCAACTAAGTCTATGTACCACAACTACCGAGCCTGTGCTCTAGAGCCCGGGAGCCGCAAATACTGAGCCCAAGTGCCTCCATTATAAAGCTCGAGCACCAGAGAGCCCTCACTCCGCAACAAGAGAAGCCACTGCAATGAGAAGCCCACGCACCACAACGAGAAGTAGCCCCCGCTCGCTGCAACTAGAGAAAGCCATACAGCAACAAAGGCCCAGCACAACCAAAAATAAAGAAATAATCTTTTTAATGATATATTCCCAGATCCTCAAATTTACACAGTGTTTCAGGACACATTTTCTTAGTTCATTATATTTTATGATTCTCAGTCTATGTCAAAACCACATGTTTTTATTGATGTATAAGTGATTTGCAACGTTGTGACAGTCTCTGCTATACAGCAAAGTGACTCAGTTTTACATATATGTACATTTCATTTTTTAATATCTGTTTCCATTATGGTTTATCCCAGGAGACTGGATATAGTTCTTCAGGCTGTACAGTAGGATTTTGTTATTTATTCATTCTAAATGTAAGAGTTTGCATCTACCAACCCCAAACTCCGACTCCATCCCTCTCCCTCCCCATCTTGCCTTGGCAACCACAAATCTGATCTCTATGTCTATAGGTCCATTTCTGTTTTGTACCTAGGTTCATTTGTGCCATATTTTAGATTTCACATATCAGTGATATCATACAGTATTTGGCTTTCTCTTTCAGGACTTTCTTCACTTACTATGATAATTTCTAGCTGCATCCATATTGCTGCAAATGGCATAATATTGCTCTTTTTCATGGATGAGCAGTGTTTTCGTTGTATATATGTTGACAGCTTCTTTTTCCACTCATCTGCTGATGGGCAGTTAAGTTGTTTCCATGTCTTGGCTATTGCAAATAGTGCTGCTATGAACATAGGGATACCTGCATTTTTTTGAATGACAGTTTTGTCCAGTATATGACCAGGAGTGGGATTACTGGATCATATGGTAATTCTACTTTTAGTTTTCTGAGGACCCTCCATACTGCATTGCCTAGTGGCTGCATCAACTACACTCTCACCAACAATGTCAGAGGATTTCCTTTTCTTCACACCCTCTCCAGCATTTGTTATCCGTAAACTTTTAAATGATGGTCATTCTGACCAGTGTGATGTCTTCTTTGGAGAAATGTCCATTAAGGTCTTCTGCTCATTTTTTGATTGGGGTGTTTGTCTGGAAACAAGAGCTACATGGTATTTACAGCTACATATATTTTTTAAATCAATATTTTCAAAATATATATACAAAATACATAAATATTTTCAATATACATATATTTTCAAAACCAATAGTTACATGGTATTTATAGTACCTGATTAAAATAATATCTCCACTAGAAATTTGACCACCTGATCTTTTCAAAGAAAAAGCATACATTTATAGCAAAACAATTAACAGAAAGTTTTTCTTCATCTTCCTTGGCAGAGATTCACCCATCATCAGTATAATGGAAAATTCTAAGACTTGTGACTCTTTTCAACATGAACTTCAGGATTATATCAGAAAGCAGAGAGCCAGAGGATTAAAGCCAGACGTTTGCTTTAGAAAGGGGACAGAAGACTCTGCATACAGAGAAAGTGACCACACAGCACCCAGACCTCCAGTTCTGGAGCAGGGCTTCCCCTTCAGGCAGCCCCACAAGTCCTGTGGGTCCTACAAAAGGCCAAAAACAGTGGAAAGCCACTCGTCCCCACTGTCCAGTAGTCATCACTTGAGACAAAGACCGGAACCTGTAAGTCACTGTCAGAAAAAACACGACCATTTCTTCAATAACTGGTGGTTTCCAAGGCCTCCTGTGCAAGAAATGACCACTGATCCCCACGCCACACAACACAAAGATGAGGCTAGCCGCATCTCAGAGCACCTCACCAGCATCCATCAAGACAGAGGCTGGAAGAGAAGATCCAGGGAAAAGGAAGGAGGAGGACACGGTGGTGAGGAGCAGGCAGAGTGGAAGAGGAAGAACCACGAGGATGGAGATTCCTACAAAGAGAACAGGAGGAAGGCCAAGGTGGAGCCAGGCAGCACAGAGAAGTCTACACACAGAAAGAAGGGCACCCACGACTGGGACGTCAGGAAGGAGAGGAGACGGTCCAGTAGAGAGAAGTATCCTGGCAAACACAGCGCCCAAGAGTGGGACTTGTGGGATGAAGCTGTCCTTGGCGGTTGTTACTGATGCTGGGGATTTGGGCCCTGGATATTAATGATTTGGATCCATTGGAAAGGCTGGATTACATGGTATTGAAGCAATTCATTGGCCATACTGTTAGGACAGACACTAACTGAAACAGCCATCCCTGGTCAGGCAAGATAGCAGTCACTTTCGTGAGCTATTTTATAACAGGAGGTCCCAGTAAGAAACCTGGAACTAACAAGCTACCATCAACCGGAAGAACTCGGGAAAGGTCAGAGGACAGAGGAGACTCCAGTCCATATATTTTACCATCCTCCCTCCAGAGGATCCTTCTCTCTGGATTCCATCTTGGCTGAGTGAACCACAAGCTACCAGGAAGGACCCTGAGGAAGTGATTGGCCAGAGACAATTCAGAAACTCATCCCATCTCCACAGACGCCCAAGACTGAAGTGTGTGGCAGAGCAGTCCTCCTGGGTTTCCTGACCTTCCTGCTCACCACCACCCAGCTGCCCCTTCCCAATAAAGTCTCTTGCTTTGTCAGCTCAGACAATACATTTCTGAGTGTTATTCAAGAGCCCAACCTCAGGCCCTAGAAGGGGTCCCATTCCTGCAACAACATGTCAAAGAATATAAAATTAGATCTCCACGTCTGACTCTGTTCAAATATATCAAACATAAAACCCAGTTGGTTTCAGGATATAGATGTAAGCCAACAAGATGATACCATCCATGTTGCTGTGTCCCTTTCTCAAAGCTGAGACCCAGCCAGGCATCTAAGTCAGCAAGGCCTACATCTGAGAGTCTCCACAGGGCCGACCTGATGGCTGAAAGTTGGATCGACCTTGGGTACCTCTGTTTTCTTGTGAATCTATCTCATCAAACAACATAATGAAGGTGTTTTAGAGTACAAAAGAAGAAATGGGTTGGAATAAACTTTTGAAAGACTGGTATACTGTGTTAAGAATATAGATTTTAAGAAATCAATGCTGAAGGATTTACTCCTTATATCAACTTTAAGTTTCTAATCAAAATATTTATTCTTTAGTGATCAGGGTGCTAGAACTAACTGATCCTAGTCTATCATTAAAAGTAAAAAAAGGATCCAAATACCATTTTCTTCCAGAGAAGGAAGTAAAAATGAATCCTCTTACCAGAGTTTCTTGACTCCATTTCCTTGAGCGTGAAAGAGTATCATTTGGGTCACTGGTTTGTCATTGTTGTTTTTAACAGATCAATCTTTTTTAAAAATTTTTATTTATTTGTGTCAACTACAAATTGACACTTGCCATGGGCACTTGCCATCTGCCTCTATAAGAAGTAAATCCTGTTTTGCTGCAGCTGCTGACCTTGAACACTCTCTGAAAGGAGTTCGGGGTGGAGAGCAGAAATGAAGCACTCTGTGCTGGTGTGGGGGTGGGGAAACTACCAGGATAGGTCTTCAGATAGTTAGATATTTTCAGGAGCCAAATTTGTAAGCCTAATTCTTGCATCTTCCCATATCTAGAAAAGTACTTAAATCCTTCATGGGGATGACTGTTTCTCTTGACTAGCAAAAACTTTATGAGAATAGTAGAAACATTCTGGAAAAATATGCGCTTGATTGCATGTATTCTCCCTTCAGCAAAAATCATATATATATATATATATATATATATATATATACTCACCTTTTCCTCCTGCCTCTTTGGAGCAGTTTCTCAGAGCTATCCGAGATGCTGTCTCCCGGGCTGCAATCCTCATTTTGCCCCAAATAAAACTTAACCTGCAACTCCTCTGACATTGTGGATTTTTTAAGTCGACATTTGGCTGCACCTGGTCTTAGTTGCACCACGAGGGATCTCTGATCTTTGTTGTGGCATGTGGGATCTTTAGTTGTATCCAAGAACTCTGAGTTGTGGCAGGTGGGATCTAGTTCCAAATCAGGGATCAAACCCAGGCCCCCTGCATTGGGAGCAAGGAGTCTTAGCCACTGGACCACCAGGGAAGTCCTTACCTTTGAAACAACAACAACAAAAAATATTTTTAAAGGTAAGAAACAGATTGGGGAAAACAATATGTGCAACACTATTACTATCTCTTGTGCCATTATCAAATGACTGCCTCTTAGCTCCAAACATCTTTGCTCTTTGAAAACTGAACCTTTGCCAGCTGTCTTGTTAGTCTCTGCCAGTAGAAGGCGCTGGAGGGACGCCATAAACTGGGAGCTGGAGGGACTTTTCCATTTGCCAGCTTTGCCAGTTTTTCGTGGTAGCAACTCCCTGACTTTGTGTGTGTGATCTAGTGGCAGCCCATGCACCCTGACATAGTTCTTTGTTACTGAAAGACTGTGTAACCTGGGGAATTTATATTCTTTCTGCAGAAGTCTGAACCTGGGTCACAGGAGCCCCTCTTCAGCTTTTCAGTCCCTCCTACCTTCTTCATCCCCCAGGGATCAAAGGTGGGCAAACTTAAGCCTGCAGGTTAAATCCAGCCCTCTCTTGTATTTGCACACACCTCCGTCTAAGGACGATCTTCACATTTGAACCCCAAAGTAGCAGAATGTTATCCCAAAGCAGTGGATCCTATTCTTCTCATTAAAGAACTTTATTAGCAAAGCTTGTACTCAGTTATTACAAAGATGGTGGAAATTTGTTTTCTGTGTTGCTTTATAAGCAGCTACATAATATCCCTGATTGTAGCTCTTACTCCACAAAGCCAAACTAAACTGAAACTTGCCTGTCCCTACCTCAGTTTTTTAATACCTCTTTTAGTCGTTGTGATTAGTCACTCAGTTGTGTCCAACTTTTTGTGACCCCACAAACTGTAACCCACCAGGTTCCTCTGTCCATGGGGATCTCCAGGCAAGAATACTGGAGTGGTTGCCATACCCTCCTCCAGGGGATCTTCTCAACCCAGGGATCGAACCCAGTGAAGATTCTTGTTAACCACCTCTTATTAGTTAAAAATTCTTTATATCTAATTTTTTCTATTCAAATTAGTGGTACTAACTGTTTGTCTCTTGATTTGGCCCTGAATGATATAACCCTAAAAGACAAATATCTTCTACCATTTTATTAAAAAAAAAAAAAAAAGTAAAAACCTAATAAGAAAATAAGCATTTATCTATTCACTTAGTGAAAAAAATATTGAATTCTTGTCATTGTTCTAGGCCTTAAGATAAAGCAGAAGATGAAATACAAGTGAAATGCAAAGAAGAAAAGTGAGAAGGAAGCCTCTGATGATGTATAAAATAGAGCTCATTTCTGGGATGGGGTCATGATGAGCAGGTAGATCACCTGGAAGTGGATCTGGATGAACCTTTGAGAGTCTTGCAGGCTGTGGGAATATCCATTTTTTGTTGTTTGGTGAGTGAAAGTCATTCAATCCTGAACAACTCTGCGATCCCATGGACTATATCCAGGCCAGAATACTGGAGTGGGTGGCCTTTCCCTTCTCCAGGGGATATTCCCAATCCAGGGACCTAACCCAGATCTCCTTCATTGCAGGCAGATTCTTTACCAGCTGAGCCACAAGGGAAACTCAAGAATACTGGAGTGGGTAGCCTATCCCTTCTCCAGCAGATCTTCCCGACCCAGGAATGGAACTTGGGTCTCCTGCATTGTGGGTGGATTCTTTACCAACTGAGCTATCAGGGAAGAACATCTGGTATCCTTCGTTCCCAACTGCTTAAAACCAGTAGGCTTCCCATGTGGCACAGTGGTAAAGAATCTAACTGCCAATGCAAGAGACTCAAGATACGCCTTTGAACCTTGGGTCAGGAAAATCCACTAGAAAAGGGAATGGCAACCCTCTCCAGTATTCTTGCCTGGAGAATCTCATGGACAGAGGAGCCTGTCGGACCACAGTCCATAAGGTCACAAAGAGACATGACTGAGCACGCATGCACAACACACACAAATGCCAGTAGCTCCTTCTCCCTACCCGAAACCCTGAATCAGTCTCATGTCTACAGAATACGCTCCCTCCCAGAGGTTTCTGTTCCCCCTGAGAATGCCTGACTTAGCCTCCGAGTTCAACTGAACAAACAAGTCCCTGATTTCATTCGTCCCTGAAGACAACCCGGTGAGACATGTAAGGTCGTTGTTGTTGTTTTTTAAATAGGTTGAATATGTGTTAACAGTTTTGTTGTGCTGTAATTGACATATACATATTTAAAGTGTACAATTTGATGTATCTTAAAATATTTAGTTACTTATTTGACTGCATCACGTCTTAGTTGTGTCATTCGGGACCTTCCTCTGCAGCATATGGTCTCTCATGCTGCAGTGTGTAGGCTTAGCTGCATTGCTCCACAGCATGTGGGTTCTTCATTCCCCAACCAGGGATCAAACACACATTTCCTGCATTGCAAGGCAGATTCTTAACCAGTGGGCCACCAGGTAAATCCCCAAGGCTGGTATCTCAACCTCCACTTATCAGAGGAGGAAATCAAGACCTCAGGGGTGGAAGATCCTAGTATTGATTCCAACCTAGGTTCTTGGAGACCCGACCCAGTGCTCTTCCCACCCTTGCTTCCAAATGCTACCTTAAGGGATGCACGAACACAGCCTCAAACTACATTAAGTGACCCAGGGAGAAGGTGGTTCGCCGTTTAGTTCTCGTCCTCTCCTTTTGCTCAGCAAGGAGAAAGCCTCTGTTCAGTGCTGGTGTGTCTTTACACCCACTCCAGCGCTGTTAACCTCCCCTGCTGATTTCAGCTTTTGTTTGCATGGTATATGTAGCAGTTACCTTCCATTTATGGCACTTGTTAGTAGAATTATTTTTTTATAAATTTAAGAAATAGAGTCACAGATGTAGAAAACAATGTTATGGTTACCAGTGCAGAAAGCAGTGGGGGATAAACTGGGAGACTGGGATTGACATACACACACTACTATATACCAGTTCAGTTCAGTCGCTGAGTCGTGTCCGACTCTTTGCGACCCCATGAACTGCAGCATACCAGGCCTCCCTGTCCATCACCAACTCCCGGAGTTTACTTATAAATAGATACTAATAAGAAACTACTGTACTGCACAGGGAACTCTTCCCAATACTTTGAAATGACCTATATGGAAAAAGAATCTAAAAAAGAGTGGATATATGTATATGTATGGGCTTCCCTGCTGGCACTGGTAGTAAAGAATCCATCTGCCAATGCAGGAGACACAAGAGATGTGGGTTCAATCCCTGGGTCAGGAAGATCCCCTGGGGAAGGAAATGGCAACCCACTCCAGTATTCTTGCCTGGAGAATCCCATGGACAATAGAGCCTGGTGGACTACAGTCCATAGGGTCAAGAGTCGGACATGACTGAGTGAGCACACACACATGTATATGTATAACTGATACACTTTTCAGTATAGCAGAAACTAACACAACATTGTAAATCTACTATATTCCAAGAAACATTTAAAAATAAAAAAACTACTCAAACTTTTCTTTTAAAAGTCAATTTAAAGAAAATGCAACCTTGGAAGACATAATCTGGAAAAATAAAAGTGAGAGGTGAATAACAAATGGTTGGGAAACACCAGCCTAAACCACACCTTGTAGAGTTTACAGGCTGACACGTTGCTGTATGAGATAAGATTAAGATTCAAATAAGGAATAACTGGCAATCTGGGAAGAATTTATGAATAGTTATATCTAAAGCTGTGCCTGGAGGTTGAGAAAGGTTTTTCTTTTTTAAATATATTTTATTTACTTGGCGGCACCATATTTCAATTTTGGCATATGGGATCTAGTTCCTTGACCAAGGATGGAACCCAGGTCCCCTGCATTGGGTGTGTGGAGTCTTAGCCATTGGACCACCAGGAAAGTACCTGGGAAAAGATTTAGGCTGAATGGTGAGGGCTTTCTAGGAGGATACAAGATAGTTTTGCTTCAGCAGGAGGCAATAACCACTGAGCTGTTTCAGATGTATTTTGCATCATCTCGAGCTCCTTAACTTGAAAGTTCTTGACTAGAAAGCTCAGGAGTCTACATCATCATCCCCCAAGACGAAATCTTATGTCATTTCCAGCATACGATTGAGAAAACTACTTGTTTGCTGAATGAAAGGCATGAGGGCAAGAAAGCTTTTCTAGATCAGCACAGCCTGCAGAGGCTGGAGAGTAAACTGGAAACGTGGCTCAGCTTTGATGATTCACAGTCATTAATACCTTTGCCGCATTGACTACAGCACAGGAATGGCTTCAGTTCTAAAAGCTTTCACAAGCCAAAGCAGCTCAGTGGTCAAACTGGCACAAAGCCTCACACTAGAGACCAATGTCCCTTATGAATATAGATGCAGAAATTCTTGACAAAATCTTAGCAAGCTAAACCCAGGCTTCTTGGGTGGCTCAGCAGTAAAGAATCCACCTTCTAATGCAGACACAGGTTTGATTCTTGGGTCAAAAAGATCCCCTGGAGAAGGAAATGGCAACCCACTCCAGTATTCTTGCCTGGAGAATTCCACCGTCAGAGGAGTCAGGCGGGCTATAGTCCAT
>SJYC01144015.1:0-39221 GCA_006408675.1 Madoqua kirkii
AACTAACACAACATTGTAAATCTACTATATTCCAAGAAACATTTAAAAATAAAAAAACTTACTCAAACTTTTCTTTTAAAAGTCAATTTAAAGAAAATGCAACCTTGGAAGACATAATCTGGAAAAATAAAAGTGAGAGGTGAATAACAAATGGTTGGGAAACACCAGCCTAAACCACACCTTGTAGAGTTTACAGGCTGACACGTTGCTGTATGAGATAAGATTAAGATTCAAATAAGGAATAACTGGCAATCTGGGAAGAATTTATGAATAGTTATATCTAAAGCTGTGCCTGGAGGTTGAGAAAGGTTTTTCTTTTTTAAATATATTTTATTTACTTGGCGGCACCATATTTCAATTTTGGCATATGGGATCTAGTTCCTTGACCAAGGATGGAACCCAGGTCCCCTGCATTGGGTGTGTGGAGTCTTAGCCATTGGACCACCAGGAAAGTACCTGGGAAAAGATTTAGGCTGAATGGTGAGGGCTTTCTAGGAGGATACAAGATAGTTTTGCTTCAGCAGGAGGCAATAACCACTGAGCTGTTTCAGATGTATTTTGCATCATCTCGAGCTCCTTAACTTGAAAGTTCTTGACTAGAAAGCTCAGGAGTCTACATCATCATCCCCCAAGACGAAATCTTATGTCATTTCCAGCATACGATTGAGAAAACTACTTGTTTGCTGAATGAAAGGCATGAGGGCAAGAAAGCTTTTCTAGATCAGCACAGCCTGCAGAGGCTGGAGAGTAAACTGGAAACGTGGCTCAGCTTTGATGATTCACAGTCATTAATACCTTTGCCGCATTGACTACAGCACAGGAATGGCTTCAGTTCTAAAAGCTTTCACAAGCCAAAGCAGCTCAGTGGTCAAACTGGCACAAAGCCTCACACTAGAGACCAATGTCCCTTATGAATATAGATGCAGAAATTCTTGACAAAATCTTAGCAAGCTAAACCCAGGCTTCTTGGGTGGCTCAGCAGTAAAGAATCCACCTTCTAATGCAGACACAGGTTTGATTCTTGGGTCAAAAAGATCCCCTGGAGAAGGAAATGGCAACCCACTCCAGTATTCTTGCCTGGAGAATTCCACCGTCAGAGGAGTCAGGCGGGCTATAGTCCATGGGGCTGCAAAAGACTAGGACATGACTTAGTGACCAAACAATAAAACCAACTACATATTAAAAAGATTACACATCATGACCAAGCGGTATTTATCCTGGAAATGCAGGGGTTCAACATAAGAAAATTAATCTATGTACTACACCACATAAATAAGACAAAGGGAAAAAGTGCCACATGATCATCTCAATGAAAACAGAAAAAGCATTTGACAATATTCAATATCCTTTCATGGTAAGAACACTCAGAAAACTAACAATAGATGGAAACTTCATCAACACGTATATGGCAAAACCATAGCCAACATTATACTCAGTGGTGAAAGTCTTTCTCCTAAGATCAAAAATGAAACAGGGTTATCTGCTTTCACCCATTGCTATTCAATATTATCCTGGTAGTTTTACCAGCACAATTAGATAAGAAAAATAAATAGAAGACACCCAAACTGAAAAGGAAAAAGGAAAACTATCTCTATTCTCATACAGCATGATCCTGTATGTAGAAAATCTCCAAGAATCCACACACACAAAAACTATTCCAGCTAATAAACATTAAACAAAGTTGTAGGGTACAAGATCAACACATAAAAGTCAGTTGTGTTTTTATACACCAACAATGAGCAATCTAAAAAGGAAATGAAGAAAATAATTCAACTTACAATAGCATCTAAAAACATAAAATACCAAAGAATAAACTTAATCAAAAAAGTGAAGTACTTGTACACTGAAATAAAAAATAAAATGCTAAAGGAAAATAAAGAAAACCTTAATAAATGAAAAAACATTCTGTGTTCATGGAATGGAAAATGTAATATTGTTTAAATGGCAATTCTTCCCAAAGCAATCTACAAATTCACGGCAAGTCCCATTAAAATTTCAACATCTTTTTTTTTTTTTTTGGCAGAAAGGGAAAGGCTGATCCTTAAATTCATGTGAAATACAAGGAGTCCCAAATATTAACAGTGCTGGGCAACTCACATGTCTCCATTTTAAAACTTACTACACAACTACATGTATTAGGTTTTGTTGTTCAAAGAAAGGCACGAGAGCCAGAAGGCCAATGGTGTAGATTTCAGTTCTAGTCCAAAGGCCTGAGAACCAGGAGTGCTAAGGGCAAGAAAAGATCAGTGTTCAGCACAGATGGACAAGCAGAAGAGGGCAAATCTACCTTCTCTCCACCTTTCTGTTTTACTCAGCCTTTCAACACACTGGATGTTACTCACTCACGCTAGGTTGGACCATCTACTTTACTCAGCCCACTAATTCACATGCTACTCTCGTCTAGAAACAATTTCACAGACACACCCAGAAGTAATATTTAATCAGGTATCTGGGTATCTGTGGTCTGCTCAAGTTAACATAAAATTGGCCATTACACTACAGTAATCAAAACAATGTGTTGCTGGCATGATGGTAGACATATACATCAATGCAACAAAACTGAGAGTCTAGAAATAATCCCATACCTTTGGTCAATTGATTTTCAACAAGCACATTAAGATTATTCAATGGGGGAAGAACAATCTTTTCAACAAATAACACCATAACAATTAGATATCCACTTGCAAAAAAAAAAAAAAATGAAGTTAGACCCCTACTTCACATTGTATATAAAAGTGAACTCAAAATGGATCAATAACTGAATTATAAGAACTAAAACTATAAAACTCTTAGAAGAAAATTTCAGGGTAAATCTTCATGATCTTGTATTCAGCAATTGATTCCAAATACAAGACCAAAAGAAAAATAGAAATATTGGATTTCATCAAAATTTGAAACTTTTGTGCATTAAAAGACATTATTAACTAAGTGAAAAGACAACTAGCAGTATGGGAGGTAATAGTTGCAAATCATATATCAGAGAAGACTCTACTATCCAGAATATATAAAGAGCTCTTAAAATTCAACAACAGAAAGAAAACCTAAAATTTTAAATGGGCAAAGGATTTGAATAGACATACAAATAAGAAATACAAATGGCCAGGAAGCAAATGAAAAAATATCTAACATCATTAGTCATTAAGAAATGCAGATCAAAACCACAATAAGATACTACCTCACAGCCACTAGAATGGATATATGTTTTAAAAAAAGAAGAATAGAAAGTAACAGGTGTTTGTGAGGATGTAGGGAAACTGGAACCCTCATACATTGTTAGTAGAAATGTAAAATGGCATAGCTGCTATAAAAATAGCTGTAAAAACTCCTCAAAAAGTTATATACAGAATTACTACATAACATAGCAATTATAATCCTAGGTATAGTGGTGGTGGCTTAGTCACTAAGTTGTGTTTGACTCTTACAATCCCATGGACTATCGCCCACCGAGCTCCTCTGTCCATGGGATTTCCCTAGCAAGAATACTGAAGTGGGTTGCCATATTCTTCTCCAAGGTATTTTCCTGACCCAGGGATTGAACCTGGGCCACCAGGGAAGCTTTGTTGATCAGCTGCTGACTTCTCATTTCAGTGTTATTTTAACAGGAATTACACGTGTGAGGAAGGTAGAGAGGGAATGATAATTTTCTCAGCTCTTCTGGACTCTGAAGGTCAAGGTCTGGATGTGCCCCTGGCCCAGCCCAGCGCCCCAGCTCACCTTTCTCAGCATCAGACTCTATCACTGTTACTTAGCTTTCTTTCACCCTCTCAAGTGTGTGCTCCTGAGGGCAGGGCCTGGGTCTTGGTCACTCCGGGCCCTGCTGGCCCAGGGGCACCCAGAAGGCTCTCTCGCTTAAGTAACGGCTTAAAAAGGAAGTGACCGGAGTTAGGGTCATGCTCCATCAGCACTCTCGAGGGACCCTCCTGAGCACCTTGACTTTTCTGAGCCTCAGCTGCTTCATCTGGAGTCACATGGAGTCATGACCCTGTTTGCCGAGCTCCGCTGGGACCGGGTGTCCCGGGCACGCCGAGATGCAGGCGCGGCTGTGTCTCCTCCTCGCCGCGCAGCTGGCAGGTAAGGCGGGGAGACCCTGGGGCGCGGGGCTGGATGCGGGGGCTCTGCGCTGGGCGCGGGAAGGGCCTGAGGCATGAAGTTTAGGCAAAGCTGTCCCCGCAGGATGCCATAGCCAGGCCCTCTATCTCCGGGGGCACCCGGGAGGCACCCTGGGTCCCTGGGGATGGAAGACCTCCCAGGGTGCCCATTACCCCCAGGAATCCCCGGAGCCTCTGCACTGAGGCCACCTCTGCCCCAAAAGCCTGAACCTAGGAAAACAGAGACCAGAAGAGAGGAGGAAGAGTTGAAGGAGATGGAAAAGAAGAAAAGAGAGATGGGGAGGTCCAGAGAAGAAGGACATATACCAGGGCCCCAGTTCTGGCTTTGGTGTCCATCTCTTGACCCAGGGTTCCATAGACACATTTTGATTACTTCCGGGGAAGTATCTGTAGGACAGTTCGCCAAATACCAGGCTGTTGTCAGTTTTCAGACAGGTGTGGCAGGGTGCCCCCTAGGGTGACTTGGTTCCTGAATATTCCCCAGGGGTGGGTATTATGGGCAGTGAAGCTTCCAGGACAAGCAGCAATGGAGTTGGAATGTTGGAGCAAGAACAGAGCAGGGAGTCTGGTCCCTCTGGCCAGCCCAGTCAGTCTGTCTTGTAGAAGAAATCCCTCCCCACTCCAAACTGCCCGCTAACTTGTGGTTGATTTGCTGTCTAATCCCAAAATTCCCAAACTGGTCCTCCTGCCAAGGTGGCACGGCCTGCCAACCTGGCTCTGACCTAGTGAACTCAATGGCATCTCTAGCAGAAAGCTAGCCTAGGCCATTCAAAGCGACTAGAGTTACTGCAGATCATTTTAGAAAGAGCAGGTCCTTCTGAGTGGGATCACCGAGTGACTGAGACTACAAAATGAATCAAATGAGACCATCCCTGCGGCAAGGCCTGGCCCTGGGACCGGAGCACATACGGGGCTCGACCACAGCCAGGGGTTCCGTCTCCAGGGGATGAAAAGCAAGTGGGCGCGGGAGAAACCAGGGTGTGTCTGGGCCAGGAAGTCTTCGAGACAGGACGCAGGCAAGGATCTACACAAAGACCCCAAAGCCCCTTTGACCTGTCTGTCTCTGGAGGGGGCCCACTGGGGCTTTCTTAGAAGGGCCTGGGAAGTCTGTGTATTCTCAACCCCACTATGTACACATGAGCCCGTGACGGGGATCCTAGAGAGGATCACAGGTTTCCTCATTTCAGAGAGTGGCACAAAGCTTAAGTTCTGGAGTCCCAGACCTGGGTTTAAATCTGAATCTACCACATAGAGGCCATATGACCTTAAGCAGGTCCTTAACCTCCCTGAGCCTCTGTTTCCTCATGTGTAAAATAGGTGTTATTTCCTCCTGAAAATTTTGGTGAGAATAAATGAGATAATGCATAAACCATATTCAGCACAGTTTGATAAATATTGGCATTTTCAGTTCTTTTTTAAAATTTGTTTACTTTTGGCTCCACCACACAGCATCTGGGATCTTAGTTCCCCAACTGGATTTAAGTTGTGTACCCTGCGGTAGAAGGGTGGAGTCTTAATCCCTGGATGTCAGGGAAGTCCCTATCCAGTCTTTATTGTCTTCCCCAGAAGGTCAGTGACCCCCAACAATGAAGAATCTCTTGCTAAAAAGGCAGTATGGTTTTCAGGGAGAGGAGAGACGGTTCATTAGCCACTTGGGCCCCAGGTATCTTTTCATTCTCAGTGGGAGTAAAAGCTTAGAGTAACCTGTGATGGGAGTCCAGAAGTTTGCTTCTTCAGTGTTAGAGAAGGTCAAGGCCAAGGAACCTGAGCCCCAAGTAGGATTATGAATGTGGGCTTGTTGTTGTTCAGTCGCCAAGTCATGTCCCACTCTTTGCAACCCCGTGGACTGCAGCATACCAGGCCTCGAAGTCAGTCCCACACCATCTCCCAGGGTTTGCACAAGTTCGTGTCCATTGAGTCAGTGATGCCATCCAACTATCTCATCCTCTGTCACCCTCTTCTCCTTCTGTCCTCAATCTCTCCTCGAATCAGGGTCTTTTCTAATGAATGTGGGTTCAGAAAGGCTTGGGTACACACACATACACACACACATCCTCTGCCCATCCAGGCCTATATCTTCTCTGGGCTTCAATGCTCCCGGATCTAGGTCCTGGTCTGCAGTCTTCTCTGCCCCACAGCTAAAATGAAAGCTTTACCAAGTCAGGTTCCATTCCAGTAGCAACTGCTGAGAGGTGTCACATAGACGATGATTTACCTGAATACAGTGAGGTTCAGTTTGCAGTGCTTTTTTGGACATTCTGAGTCTCGGAGGTGGCTCAGTGGTAAAAAATCCGCCTGCCAATGCAAGAGATCCCGGTTCAATCCCTGGGTCGGGAAGAGTCCCTGGAGAAGGAAGTGGCAAGCCAGTGCAATATTCCTGCCTGGAGAATCCCATGGACAGAGGAACCTGGCAGTCTATGGGGTCACAAAAGAAGTCAGACACTCAACAACACTAAACAGCAACAACAAGCCTGGGAGGTAGGCAAGACAGCAGCATCAACCGCCCTCCTTTTCCAGGAAGGAGACAGGGTCCACAACTTGCAGGAGATGCCACAACTGGTGTGGGGCACAGGCAGGGTTCAAGGCCAGGTCTGTGAGTTCTGCTCTGGGCCTCCTGATCAAGGCCCTACCTGCAGGGGCTTCCCATTTGAGCCTGAAATGAACTTTCAGCACCTCTTCTCGGGTGTCTGTCCCTCCACTCAGGAATGGGGATGCATTCCTCCCCAATTACTGGCTTGGGGAGTAATGGGCTTGGATTGTGTCTATGGGGGACAGTGAGTTCCTGTTGCTGGTTGTTGTCACTGTCTGGAGACAGTGACTGGTCCTCTCGTAGGTTGACCAGAGCAGCCAGGTGTTCTGCCAGTAATTCTGAGCTACCTCCCTGAGCTTGACCTGGGTTTCCTTAGGCCACCTGTAACCTTTTGAAAGTCTTCATAGAGTGGTTACAGTACAAGGTGAAAGGCAACCAGCTTTGACTTCAGGCTGCATCCTTGACTTTGACTCATGGGTCACTTATTAGCTGTAAGCAGGACTTTGAAGAAGGCATTTCAGGCCTCAGTTCCTCATGTGGGGATAAAAATCCTAAAGTAAGCCTGAAGCTTGATGGAGGTAATTTATGCCAAGAGCCTGGCATAGAAGCATGCAGTCAACAAGTGGCACTTTTTCCCCTGTCCTCTTTGTCAGGCTGGCTTCATGAACACCTGCCTGAGATGATCACCCTGGTGGGAGGGGTGCTCTAAGTCCAGGAACTACTGGCTCTATTTCACATAGCCCCTGGGCCCTGCAAGCGGGCAGGCTCTCTCATCATTTTCCTCTCAAGTTTGACTCTGGGACCCCACAGTCCCGGTCAAGAAAAGGTGCTGATGGTCTCTGCTCTTTCTGCTTTTCATAGCTCTGCACGGCAGCTTGGCCCTCGTGCAGACCCCTGCATCCTTGATGGTTCAGACCAACCAGACCGTGATGTTGTCCTGTAAAACCAAAACCTCACCTTCTAACACACGCATCTACTGGCTGCGGCTGCCCAGGCCCTGAGCACTAACAGTCACTATGAGTTCCTGGCCTACTGGGAGTCCACCAAAAAGACTGTGTATGGCAAGGAGGTAGACAAGGAGAAGGTGACTGTGCTTGGAAATTCTCCCCAGAACACGCTCAAGATCCAAAGTGTGAAGCCTGCCGACAGTGGTGTCTACTTCTGCATGATCATTGGGATACCCAACCTGATCTTTGGGACGGGCACTCAGCTGAGTGTGGGTAAGAATCTGGCTCAGTGCTGCAGATGAGCAGTGAGTCCTACTGGGTGCTGAGTGTATGCCATGTCCTGGGACGGCTCCCATTCTCAGCGAGCCCTGCTTGGAGGGAGGGGTTGACTTCCAGGAGCAACAGCGCTACTGGTCTTCTTTTTCATGACTGAAAGCTGTATTTGAAACTTTTTATTTTGTATTGGAGTATAGCCAATTAACAAGCAATCTTGTGATAGTTTCAGGTGAACAGGGAAGGGACTCAGCTATACATATGCATGTATCCATTCTCCCCCGAGCTGCCCTCCCATCCAGGCTCCCGCATAGCACTGAGCAGTTGCCAGCGCTGTATAGTCGGCCTTGGTCATCCGCTTTAAGTATAGCAGTGGGTGTCCATCCTAAACTCCCCTTAGCTATCCCTCCCTCCCATCCTTTCCCCTGGCAACCATAATCCTCGTTCTCTAAAATACTACTGTTAAGAGTAACAGTAACCCAGAGCCAAGCTGGTGCAAAGGTTGTATGTAGTTATTTCATTTCATGCTATCGACCACACTGGGAGGCAGGTGCTGTTTGATTCCCATTGGAGATGAGATGCTTTGGAGCATTGCTGCTTCTTCCAGTAACAGGGTGGCATTCTAGGCCCATCTGAGGCTGAGGCTGGATTTGTCCGAGTCCCGACACCTGCTAGAAGTCCCCTCCCAGTGTGCCCACAGGGAAAGAATATTCTTGCTGCCTGGACATACCCAACAAGAGCATTCACATTGTGCATGGGGGCCCGTGGCTTGAACCCACACCCAGAGTTGCAGGAGCAAGGAGGCTAGACCCCAGACCCAGCTGTAAATTTACCATGTGCCCATGGGCAGGTCACTCCCCTCCCCAGGCCTCAGTTTTCCCATCTGTATCATGGGACTGCTAAGGACCTCCCTGATTCCACCTGGCCCTTAGAAGATGCAGTTCCTCAGAAGTTAAGTCAGCAAGTGCAGTAGAAATATATTTCGAGCCACAGATGTAATTCAAAATTTTCTAGGGAGTTTCCTGATGGTCCAGTGATTAGGACTCATCCCTTTCACTGTGTAGGACCCTGATTCAATTCTGGGTCAGGGAACTAGAACCCACAAACCTTGGCAAAAAAAAAAAATTCTAGAAAGTAGCCACATTTAAAAAAGTCAAAAGATACAAGTGAAATTAATTGAAATAATACATTTTGTTTAACCCAGTTTATGGACAATATTATTTCAGCATGAAATCATGCAATTAATTACTGATATATTTTACATTTTCTTTGCGTACTAAGTGCTTGATGTGTATTTTACATGTACAGCACATCTCGAGGCAGACTGGCCACATTAATGTGTTCTATAGCACATGTGGCAGGTGGCTGCTGTGTTGGACAGTGAAGATTGAACTATCAAAGGTGTAAAGGAATTCTCAAATGCCAACGTCTGGCTTTATACCCCTCCCCAGATTAAC
The DNA here is from genome assembly GCA_006408675.1 of Madoqua kirkii. Classification (NCBI taxonomy): domain Eukaryota; kingdom Metazoa; phylum Chordata; class Mammalia; order Artiodactyla; family Bovidae; genus Madoqua; species Madoqua kirkii. Next base: position 9,317 of record SJYC01144015.1, read on the forward strand.
TCATAGTCAAGGCCAGCCCCCAGTGGGCCTCCCACTATCTTGCTTCCCTCTCACCTGAGATCTTCTCAGACTGGAGCATTGAGAGTGACAGGGGACCCCCACGAATTGGATCACTCGGCACGGGAGGTGCAGACATAGCAACATAATTAAGAAGACACAAGCCAGAGTGATGTCCTCTTCACATGTCGCCAGCCTCTGATCTTTTTTATTTTTTAATTTTTTATTTTGTATTGGGTATAGCTGATGAACAATGTTGTGATAGTTTCAGGTGAAGAGCAAAGTGTTTCAGCCATACATGGACATGTATCCATTCTCCCCCAAACTCCCCTCCCATCCAGGCTGCCACATAACATTGAGCAGAGTTGTCTGTGCTGCACAGTAGGTCCTTTTTGATTATCCATTTCAAATACAGCAGCGTGTATGTGTCCATCCCAGACTCTCAAACTGTCCCTTCCTGCCCTGGGTCTTAAACCAGGCGGTGGGGAGGATGGGAAGAACTCTCGCACCAAAAGCTGAGGCATCCCTGGAGGGATGGGTGCTAACCGATTCTTGTATTGAACATTAGACTCTTCTGAGTTTGAGGGTTGAGTTTGGTTTACTGTTTTTGTCTCTATAAGCCTCACACTTTCCACTCAAGAGATTTCAGGGGCTAAGAAAGGTAGATGGTGAAATAAGAAAAACTGGCTTTCAGAAGTTCCCCCCACCTCTTCCACTGCCTGCTCACTCCTGGCTTTGATCTTCCCAACCCTCTGACTCTGCATGGTTCCCAGGGAATGGCAATCTCTCCCCAAAGCACGTGCTCCCAACTGTATCATCTCCCCGGGGGTGGGGACTCCAGAGCAAGAGCTCACCCTCTGGCTGGAAGTTCAGGACAGTTTAAAGAGGACTTTTGGATGCTAGTGGTAAAGAACCTGCCTGCCAATGCTGGAGACATAAGGGATGTGGATTTGATCCCTGGGTCGGGAAGATCTCTTGGAGGAGGGCAGAGCAATCCATTCCAGTATTCTTGCCTGGAGAATCCCCATGGACAGAGGAGCCTAGCAGGCTACAGTCCTTAGGGTCGCAGAGAGTTGGACACAACTAAATCAACTTACCATGCACTTGGATGGCAGAGAAAGTACTGAGGGGAAGATGGGCTTTTTTTCAGGCACGTCAAGACACCGTGGGCTCAAAAGTCCTACCTTTTTCAAAGAGGAGAGAAGTGGGGAGATTTGAACTGGGTGCTTCATTCGTGTCCGACTCTTTGCGATCCTGTGGACTGTAGTCTGCTAGGCTCTTCTCCATGAGGATTCTTCAGGAGTGGGTTGCCATACCTTTCTCTTGGGGATCTTCCTGACCCAGGGATCGAACCCATGTATCTTACGTCTCCTGTACTGACAGGTGAGTTCTTTACCACCAGCACCACCTGGGAAGGTGAGGGTGGGTGATCAAGAAGAATAAAGGACTCCTGACTCTGGGCAAGAAGACATTAAAATCCAAAGGTGGGACTTCCCTGGTGGTCCAGTGGTTAGGACTCCATGCTTCCAAGGTGGGGGGTGTGGGTTCAACCTCTGGTCAGGGAACCAGACCACATGCCACGTGGTAGCCAAAAATTTTAAAACAAAAATTAGAACAAGTTCCTCCACAAACCTCTCAACAGCCCCAGGCCACTGGGGTCTGTAGATCTGTCCCCTGCAGGCTCACCACTGCCCCAATGGGAGCCTGTAGGAAGGAGGGAGATGAACACTTATGGAGCAGTGAGGACTAAAAGGGCTAAGGGAAGGCCAGGCTGAGACACCCCAGCTGAGGGCCGGGCTCCTCCCAGACTTTCAGAACATGAGACTAAGGCCGTTCTCCCCCTTTACAACCGTTTCCTTCAATGCTCTGATGACATGAGGTGCTTAACTTTGAAAATTTTATTTATTTATTTGTTTGGCCGCATCAGGTCTTAGTTGCCGCACGTGGGATCTTTGCTGCATCACGCAGGCTCTTTTGATGTGGTGCTCAGGCTCCCTAGTTGTGGGGCAGGCTCCAGAGACCCAGGCTCAGTATTTGTAGCACGTGGACTTAGCTGCTCATGGCATGTGGGATCTTAGTTTCCTGACCAGGGATCAAACCCATGATTCCTGCATTGCAGGGAAGAGTCTTTACCACTAGACTACCAGGGAAGTCCCTGTGCTTAACTTTTTGTCAAAATACATTTGCCCCTTAGGCAGTGCATGGCACGAAAATCTAATATAGGCATTCTTTGGCTCAGATGCTGGCCCTGCTGTTTATTGGCTCTTGAACTTGAGCAAGTTCAAATAAGCAACTTGAACTTATTTCAACCCTCTGAGCCAAGGTTTCTGGGGATAAAATGGAGAAACTAGTGCCCATCCCCAAAGTTGTTGGTTCAGTAAGCTTAAGCTGACGTTCTTGGCACAACCACTGGCATGAGGTAGGAGCTTGGTAAGGGTTCATTCTGGTTAGCTGGGTCTTCTTGAAACCCCCCAGGTTATGCAGAGCAGCGGACACAATTTCTCTACTGCCCATGTCTCAGGGTGGTGAGGGTCCAAAGGGTCAACATTTTATATGGAAGATGTCAGATCAAACACTGGCTGCCCCTCCCAGTGCCCTTGACTCAGAGTCCAAGTTCATGTGTAACACATCCCCACCCTCTCCTACCATTTTGCAGGAAATCAGTGAAATGTCTTTCCCCAGCTGTCAGAGGCAAGGGGTTGGATTCTCGAGCCTCGAGTGTCTCCCTTTGCCCTGTGGGCTTGTCCGCCTGCCCTGTCCCACCACTTCAGTCATATGACAGTGGATTAGAATGAAAGAGAGGCATTACCCACCAGGAGTCAGGAGAGGAACTTGTTGACCCCAGCCAGGCCCTTTCCTTTGTGGGGCCTCGTAGGGGTCAGTCCCTTCCATCACTAATGTTCACCTTTGAAATTAAAGGTTGAGACTAGTCTAAAGGTCCCTCTGATAACATACGTTTGCTTTTTTTTTTTGGTTGAGCGCCAAGGCATGTGGGATCTCAGTTCTTTGACCAGAGATCGAACCTGAAGCACAGATTCTTAACATTGAGGTTGAGAAAGAAAATCTCAACCTAGACAACCTCCCAACTTGCTTGGTATTGTCCACACAGAAAAAGGCACCACCTCCTTTCTTCCAGCTTCTTCCATTTACACAAGGAGGAGGGCTTGGGGGTCGGTCATGCCAAGGGCTAGGGGACTCCAAATGGAGCTCAAGATCTTCAGCGAGGTGAAGCAATCCATACTACTTACTTTTCTGGGCTCACTGTTCCCTTTCATTCTCACAACCACCTTAGAAAGGAGATGGGGGTCACCTCACAAAAAAGCGATAGGACTTGCCCCTAGTCATTACTGTTCAGTTGCTAAGTAGTGTCTAACTCTTTGTAACCCCAGGACTACCGAACACCAGGCTCCTCTGTCCTCCTCTGTCTCCTGGAGTTTGCTCAATTCATGTCCATTGAGATGGTGATGCTCTCTAATCACATTCTCACTGCCTCCTTCTCCTTTGACCCAGCATCAGGGTCTTTTCCAGTGAGTCAGCTCTTCAAATCAGGTGGCCAGAGTGTTGGAGCTTCAGCTTCAGCTTCAGCATCAGTCCTTCCAATGAATATTCAGGATTGGTTTCCTTTAGTATTGATTTGTTTGATCTCCTTGCAGTCCACACAGTGGTTAATCAGGGGTCTTTTCATATCTGGATGGCTCCAGAGCCCCTCTCTCCAGGACACCAAGTTGACCTGCATCTCTGAGCCCTCAGATCCATCTGAGAATTACTAGACCAAAAGTCCCATTGATCTGTGACCTTCAAGCCGTGACAGCGTAGGGAACACTGAGAAGGATTTTAATACCTGAGTATCAGATATGCAGTTGTAAGTTTTGTCTCTGAGTCCACCTGCTGTTTACCTGGCTAAAACATGTGTCTTGCTTGTTCTTGCAGTTGATGTACTTCCTACCTCTCCGCAGCCAACCACGAAGACCAGCCCTAAAAAGAAAGTGTGCCGATCCTCAAACCTGGTGACTCGGAAACGTGAGTTCTCCCATTCCTCCGGATTCTCAGAAGCACAGCCAACATCTTCCTCCCTCTCTCCCTCCCTTCCTTCCATAAACTCTTCCCAAGTGTGGACTCTAGCCTGTTTCTCTAGCCCTGAGGTGGAGTCTAAAGGAGAGCTGAGTGCGACGGCAGTGCTATTTTCCAGTGGCTCATATCCTAGTGGGGGACACACTCATAAATCGTCATAGGACAAAACTTAATGAAGGACTCAGTGTTCAGTCGCTAAGTCGTTTCTGACACTTTGCAACCCCATGAACTATAGCCCGGCAGGCTCCTCTGTCCATGGACTTTCCCAGGCAAGAATACTGGCATGGGTTGCTGTTTCCTTCTCCAGGGGATCTTCCCCAGCCAGGGATCGAACTTGTATCTCCTGCGTTGGCAGGCGGATTTTTCTACCACTAAGCTACCCGCACCCCTAATGAAGGATCTATCTGCCCAACACTTGCACACGAATGTTCCCAGCAGCATTATTCTTTGTTTCTGTTGTTGTTAAGTTGTTGTTTGTTCTTTGGCTGTGCTGGGTTTTCACTGCTGCATAGGCTTTTCTCTAGTTGTGGTGAACAAAGGCTACTCTCTAGCTGTGATGCACAGGCAAGCAGCAGCTTTCCCTGGAGTCACATTTTGGGGAGGTAATCACACTTCACCAAGGACCTTTAGCTGTGTCTAGGTCTCTCGTTCAGGTCAAAGCTCAGGAGGCCTCCCCTGACCCCTCTCTGCCCAGAAGAAAGGGGTCTTTCTACCTTCCACATCCCTGCAGCTTATGCCCACCTCCATTACTAAAAACTTTATCCTGACATAATCTGCATGTCATAAGATTCACCCATTTTAAGTGCACGACCCAGTGATTTTTAATAAATTTATTGAGTAATGCAACCATAACCACGAACTAGTTTTAGAATGTTTCCATCAAACTCTCAGATCCCTTGTGCCTATTTATAGTTAATCTCTGTTCCCCCCTCCCAGCCCCTGGCAACTGCTAATCTACATTCTGTCGCTATAGATTCATCTCTCCTGAACATTTCGTACAAATGGAGTCATATGGATATGGTCTTTCATGCCTGGTTTCTTTCACTTCGCATCACATTTCTGAGGTTTATCCAGGTTAGGAAACCCATGGAGATGAGAGGGAGGCAGACAAAAGCTTCACGTCTCAGAAGGGAAAAGGACCTCCCAGGGCCTCTCACCAAACTTTCCTCTCCACGTGACACCATCCAGCCTTGGTGATGGTGGTTCCCTCCCCAAGAGCAGCCCATGCCATTTCCTTCCTCCCTTTCCCACCCAGCTCCTCCCCACCACCTCTCCTGCCCTAAAGCTGTAGCCATGAGACTGGCAAGGACCGTAGAACTCAGGGGACTTGAGTCTGTATCCAGGCCCTGCTTTTTACTATCCAGATCGCCTTGGGCAGGTAATTGAACTTCTTTGAATCTTGTTTTTTTCTGAACTGTAAAATGAGAGACAAAAATGATAGTAATCCCTTCCTTCCTCACAAGATGGAAGTTTGCAGTTAGTACTGTACTTGACACAGAACAGATCTTCAGTAAACGTTCTACCCCTTCTCTGACATCCGAAACTCTTTCTTTTTCAACCTTGGGCGTCAGTCTGCAGCCTTGCCTTTTTCACCCATGGGTCCTGATTCTGCCTGCTTTGCTACTCACAAGGACCAGTCACAGGGAAAGAAAGTATCAGAGAAAGATTTGAGGTATCAGTTTATATTTGATATAAACTCTGCTGTTTACATAATTTACAAAATGGGCAGAAGGACAAATAAGCAACCCATAGAAGAAAAATCATGCATGGTCAGTACATGAAAATAGGCTGAAACTGGCAAGTAGGAAATTGAAATGAAATATTATTTTTCACCCACTGCTCTGGGTGAAAAGTTAAAATCTCTGATCATGTCAGGGGTAGGCAGGGTACATGACTGGTGATTAGGAATGGAAATCAGTGAAGCCTTTTTGGAAGGCATTTTATAGAATCTGTTATTATTGAAAATGGATATAGTCTATGGTTAGTTCTTGTTTTCAGTATCTGCCTCGGGCAGGCTCCTGCACAGGGAGAAACATATTGGATGTTCTCTGCAGCCTTATTTGTAAAATGCAAAAAACAAACAAAATGTACATTAATGGCTAAATAATCCATGGTACAGCCATACTTCAGATGACATGCTGTTAGAAAAAAGAATATGCTGACATGTTTAAGAAAAAAGCCTGGTTGCAGAACAATTTGTACTATATAAGCCTCTGTATTTTTAAAGCTATATGTGCTACAGTGAACATTGGGGTACATGTGTCTTTTGCAGTTATGCTTTTTTCAGGGTATATGTCCAGCAGTGAGATTGCTGGGTCATAGTGGTTTTACTTTTAGCTTTTTAAGGAACCTCCATACTATTCTCCATAGTGGTTGTATCAATTTACGTTCCCACCAACAGCGCAAGAGGGTTCCCTTTCCTCCACACCCTCTCCAGCATTTATTGTAGACTTTTTGGTGATGGCCATTCTGACCAGTGTGAGGTAATGGGAAATTGCTGTATAGCACAAGGAGCTCAACCTGGTGATCTGTCATAATAACCTAGAGGGGTGGGAGGGGGGTCCCAGAGGGAGGGGACCTATGTGTACCTATGACTGACTCATGCTGATGTATGGCAGAAGCCTACACAACACTGTAAAGCAACTATCTCCAGTTAAAAATAAATTTAAAAAATCTATATGTGATGTGTCTATGTAAATTACATATGTATATATGCAAATTAACAACAGTAGTTACTTCTGTGAAGGAGCTGCAGTGAAAATATATTCAGCTATTTCTTCTAAAATTAAAAAATTTTTTTAATAAATAATAAAAATCCCATTATCAGGCATGCAAATTGTCTATCTCATTTTGAACAAAAGTAGCTACTGAGTTTATTAACTGTTTAAGTCTGGCTGTGGAGCCTGAAGTTTGGGCTTCCCTGGTGGCTCAGACAGTAAAGCATCTGCCTGCAATGTGGGAGACCCAGGTTCGATCCCTGGGTCAGGAAGATACCCTGGAAAAGGAAATGGCAACCTACTCCAGTATTCTTGCCTGGAAAATTTCATGGATGGAAGAACCTAGTGGGCTATAGTCCATGAGGTTGAAAAGAATCAGACACAACTGAGTGACTTCACTTTCACTTTCCTAAAGTTTTATATATAAATGATTTCAATATGTTTAAAGAGCCTAGAAAAGACTAGAAGGAAGCGTGCAAAAAAGTGGTATTCTCTGAGTGGTGGGTGGGGCTTCCTGTGGATTTTTCCTTCTTTGTGTTTATCTGCAAGTCTCAAATGTTCATTCAACATGTGTGCATTTTCCAGGTCTGTCCTGTGCCCCGCTCATCGTCGGCCTCCTGGTGGCCGGTGTCCTGATTCTTCTGGTGTCCTTGGGTGTGGCCGTCCACCTGCGCTGTAAGTTGTGCCCTCTTGGGCCGCCATGTACTTTCGTTTGCTTAGTCTCTGAGTCATGTTCTACTCTTGAAGCCCCAAAGACTAGCCTGCTAGGCTCCTGTCTATGGGATTTCCCAGGCAAGAATATGGGAGTAGGTTGCCATTTCCTTCTCCAGGTAGATTCTTTATCACTGAGCCACCTGGCAAGCCTGGGTCTTCATGGCGACTCCTTTTGCTGCTGGATGTGTCCCCGAGGGTCCTTTCTCCTCTAGGGGAACGGGGCAGGTGGCAGCTGGTGGGAAGTTTGCTCCTCCAACCCCAAACCTATGATAAGTCTGAACAGTGATTCTCGGCCTGAGGCCAAACTGCAGGAGTCAGAGACAAGCCCATCTCTGGAGTCAGACAAACCTGGATTTGAATTCAACTCTTGATCTAGCCACTTGGGCAGATACTCTGGCCCTGCTGAGGCTCAGTGGCCCTACCCAGGGTAACCATATTACCTACCTCCCCGGGTTGTTTTTGTAAAGTCCTGTCCCAGGACATGTACTCTCTAAGCAGGAACACCCAGGAGCAGTTGGGGTGGAAACAGTGCACGGAAATTACACTGGGGGCTGCATTTCACTCCCCAGAACTAGAAATCCTCCCCTTGAGGCTGTTGGGAAACTCAGAGATAGTTTGCTGTTCTCGGCCACTTCAGGGGTAGGACCACCTCCTTCTATGGGCCCCCAGGGGAGCTGGTGGCTCAGATGGTAAAGAATCTGCCTGCAATGCAGAAGACCTGGGTTCGATCCTTGGGTTAGGAAGATCCCCTGGAGAAGGGAATGGCAACCCACGCCAGTATTCTTGTCTGGAGAATTCCATGGACAAAGGACCTGGTGGGCTACAGTCCATGGGGTCACAAAGAATCAGACTTGACCGAGAAACTAGCACTTTCACTTTCAGGGTAGTTTCAAGGAAGGCCAGCACCCCAGAGCCCCAGACTGTACTCCTGACTCTTCTCACCGGTGCCACTCTGGGCCTGAGCGAGTCACTCACCCTCTCTGGGCTTCTATAAAATGAGAGGGGTTGGGCCACTCGAACATGGACTAGGCCAGTGGCTCTTTTAAAAGTCACAGACCTCTTTGAACATATGATCACAATTATGGACCCCTCTACAGGGAAATGCATGGTGTGCACACTTTTGCATATAATTGCCACCCAAAAAAGGATCCATTTACTTCATTCTAAAACCATTAGAGCTCAGGGGTCTGCAAACATTTTACTCAATGAACTCATCAGTGAAAAAAATCTTTTAATTATAAATACTACTGCAACTAACTGTATTTTTAATATATTATGTATGCATATATTTAATATATACTTATAATATTTATTAATATTAATAAATTATTAACATTTATGTTAGCTGGGTTTATTTAATATGTTGCGTTAGCCAAAATGTTGGTTTTCTCTGTACCATCTTACAGAAATCCCAAATGAACTTTTTGGCCAACTCAATACTGTGTATATTATTAAATGTTCTTCAGAAATAAAAAGGATGAAATAAACATGAAAATACACATGTTCATATTTCCTTCTTACATCCCAAAGGGAAATCTTGCACAACCCCAGAGTCCATAAGCTCTGGTTTAAGACCACCTGTCTGTACAGCCTCTCGTTCATGACCAGCCATGAAGGGCAAGATGGTGCATTCAAGGGCACACAAACAATCACTCTAGCTATAGGATTTTAAGCAAGTTACTCAGTTACACACTCGCTCTCTAGATCAGTTTTCCCCATATGCAAAATGAGATAATAAAATTCAACTCATAGGAGTTAAAACCCATGAAATGTTTGGAGCAGTGCCTGGAACCAAAAGAAGTGGTTCTAGGTGTTGGCTGTCCCTCTCATCACTCTGCTTGCTCTCTGGGGCTTGGTATCTGCAGTTCACAACCCATATCAACCAGCACTTTTGTTTTCTCCTTCCAGGCCTGCAGAGGAGAGCCCGGCTTCGTCTCTTAAAACAGTAAGTGGTTAAGGTCTTGAAAAAGTGCCCAGCCTGAAGCCCTGGGTGTGACCCTGACTTTCTCACCCCTGGCGGCTGCTCACAGGCATCTGGAGAGCCCCAGCCAGACACCACCTTCAAAAGCTCACACACTAGTAGATGTGGTGATGGAGTTCAGGCAAAGAGAAACTAAGCAAACAGAGTATTGACTAGTTGTTTAACTTTATGTCAAGTGTGTGATAAGAGTTAGCTCTTGGCTTTTCTGAGGATAACAGTGAACTCTTTTTTTTCCTAATTGCAATATGGTTGATTTACATTGTTGCATTAGTTTCAGGAGTACAGCAAAGTGATGCCGTTATATATATTTTATTTTTCAGATTCTTTTCCACTATAGGTTATTGAATAAACAATCAGCTTCTGCTTGGTTAGAACCAGTAGGATATCTCAAACTTTTGCCACCTGTTATTTCATTAAACTTGGTCCTGCATGATATAAGAGGTTTATTTTTTACAGATCAAGACCTGCTCAAAGCATTTTGGGCAGTAGAGAGCAGAATGTAACTTGAAGACAAGTCAGTTGACCCCCACAGGCAGTGGAATTCCTTCCTGGCTAGTGTTGTGTGTTGCACTTGACCCCACCTGGGTCCCAGAAGTCAGCAAATCCACTGGCTGAGTCACACAGACACAGGGACAACAAGCTTGCTCTTTAGGCCCACTGAACTGTGTAAGCTCCAGAAGCCAAGGCTGCTTGCTGCTTCCATTCTGAAGGGCTTCTGGACCACTACTTGGACATGGGCAGTGCCCTTGGACTGATTTTTCTGCCTCAAAACAGAGATAGTTTCACATTTACCTATCTCATTAATTACATTTCCCTCTGTGTAGAGGTGTTTGAATTAAAAAAAAGAAAGTTTCTGCCCCTAGATTGAGGATCAAGCGCTCTGGCTCCATTCAAGCAGATCTTGGTTTGAATTCTGTCTGCTACTCACCATCCTTGTGACTGCAGGCAAGTCACTTCACCTCTCTGAGCCTCTGATCCCTCATCTATAAAATGGGACAGCAGTAACAACCACATGGCTATTGTAAGGACTTACTGGGGAAACACCTTCCAAGTGCTCAGCTCCTGTATTCTTGGAGTCCAAGCACCAGCTCATGCTACTTACAAAAGACAATTTTACGAGCCCAACAACCAAGACACACAATGTTTTCTTGTTGATTATAAATGACATACAATATTATAATAGTTTCAGGTGTGCAACATACAAAGTAGTTTTTATATGTTTATTTTTATTTATTTACTTATTTCTGGCTACGCTGGGCCTTCATTGCTACACAGGCTTTTTTCCAGGTTAGGTGAGCAGGGGCTACTCTCTAGTTGTGTGCAAGGGCTTCACATTGCGGTGGCTTCTCTTGTGGAGCACAGGTTCTAGGGTTCTCGGCCTTCAGTAGTTGCAGCTCCTGGGCTCCAGAGTACAGGCTCAGTAGTTGTGGTGCACTGGGCTTAGTTGCCCTGAGGCAAGAGGGATCTTCCTGGATCAGGGATTGAACCTGTGTCTCCTGCATTGGCAGGCAAATTCTTAACCACTGAGCCGTCAGGGAATACCACAATGTACTTTTAAATATTCTGAAATTATAAATTTTCAAATATTCTCACTATACTATATGTTCTACATTATCAGACACCTTGTATTTGTGTATATTTATACATGTTGTATTATACAGTTGCTTAAACATGCCTGCTACATTTCTTTTTTTTTGATGATAATTTTTTTTTTTTGCTGTACTGGGTCTTTACTGCTGTGAGCAGACCTTCTCTAGTTGTGGTGTGCAGGCTTCTCATTGTGGTGGCTTCTCTAGCTTGAGAGCACAAGCTCAGGGCACGTGGGCTTCAGTAGTTGGGGCTCCTGGGCTCTAGAGTGTGAGCTCAGTAATTGTGGTGCACAGGCTCAGTTGCCTCACAGCTGGAATCTTCCAGGACCAGGGATCGAACCCATGTCCCCTGTATTAGCAGGCAGATTCTTAACCACTGGACTACCAGGGAAGTCCTTCAATGATCAGTTTGATGGTCTGCAATTTTTCCTTCATGTGCTAGATTTAGAAACTCCCTCACGTTTAGGAGACAGTAAGAGTTTTTGTCTCACCCTAGACCTCTGCTGTGTTTCATTCATATCTTCCTTGGGTGACCTTTTATGGAAAATGTCTCCTCGTCAGGGTACTGCCTGTGACTCTGCCTCCCTCCCACCACTTTGGTTTAATTTAATTTGTTCCCCTAGTGATTTGATGCCAGTTTAGGGGGAGTCTGTTGCCAGACTTCATGCTGTGACAAATCCAGGAGTTCTGAGGATCAGGTCAGGCGAGCAAGGGGCTAGGGGTGGCCCTAGGTGGGATCCGAGCCCCTTCACCTCTTCATTCCAAACAGCTCTCCTCTCATCCATTTCCTGTAGTTACACTTACCTGTAAGATGTCGTTGAACTAAAGGGTCTGAGGATAAAAGAAGTTTGGAAACCACCTCTGGGTTTACTCTCACGATCCAGGTGTGGATGAAATAGTCCCTGGGCCTCAAAGAGCAGCTGTTACAAATTCAGGCTGCAGTTTGGGGCAGACATTCCCCACCTGCTAACTGGCTTTAGAAAATCATCCGTCAGCAGGTTATCTTCCTCTGATCCCTTAATGCACATAGGTGAATTGCTTATCTTAGAAGGCACAGCAAGAGGTGACACTATTCAAAGCTAGAGTTCTTAGGGCTGCATTTTTTTAAAGCATTTTAATTTTTTTTGTGTGTCTTAAACAATAGTCTTTATGTTTACACAAAGCAGTATAAAGTGAGGCAGTTACTCAAAAGGTGACTTGGAGCTAGAAAATCCATCCTGAGCATGAAAGTGTTAGCATTAGTTGGTATATCCAACTCTTTGGTACCCTATGGACTGTAGCCTGCCAGGCTCCTCTGTCCATGGGATTTCCCAGGCAAGAATACTGGAATGGGTTGCCATTTCCTTCTCCAGGCATTTTTAATTTTTCTTTAATGATGAAGATGGGCCTTAAAAACATTCTAACACAAAACTCTTGGCCCTAGGCTACTTACTAGGACTGGAGCCGTGCATCCTGAGGGGCTATTATCTCTGTTATAGGAAATTCAATAGCATTTGCCTGAAAATAAGTGGTTTCACAAGTTTCCCTTTGTTTTCAGGTTTTACAAGTGACCAGAGAATATGTTTTCTGGTGTCCTGCTATAAAAACATTGGCCAGTGATGAGCGAGATCCAGAAAAATAAGAGAGAATGGACACACTCAGCCATGGAAATGTCACTGAAACCACAGAAGCTGCCTGTTTTTAACTACAGCAAGTTCTTTCTATGGGCCTCATGCATGGGATCTACTTGTTACATGATCACTGGCAATCTTAGAGAGAAGGCTTCAGAACCCCACGGCACTTCCTGCTACTTGCAAGGCACTCTGGAGGACTGAGTACAGAATGGTGCCCAGTGCACCACTTCTGGCTCCTGTAACTCAGCCTGGGTTGGGCTGGGAACTTTGTGTTGACCGTCCAGCCACCACATTTCTTTGCCCAGGTAGGGCAATGACACTGAGACCCGAATCTCTCATGGGATGGTGATGGGATGAGTCGTCTTGGTCTTCCGGGGCTAACTCTTTCCACAGGGTGGCCCCTGAGGGCAGACCCAGATTGAAAATGAGGCTTCCAAGGGGCTGATCTGGCTCTCAGGGTCACTTTGGTTTCTGAGGACCTCCTTTGGGCCTGGGAACTTGTGGTCTGGGAGACAAGAGGCCTCTTGATCTCCTGCTAGGAAGTTCTTCGGCTTTCACTTCCGCTCTCCCGTGGTTTATATATTTCTTCTCTTGCTCGCTGTTCCTTTTATGATAATATCTTGGTTGAACAATAAAGACTTGAGTAAAAAATGCAGATGACTCTTGTGATGTAAATGCACAAAAGCTCCTCTATGCAGCAAAGATGTTGGTGCTCAGTTAAAAAGAAATTAACGAGGTTAAAATGACTATGGCTCCATTCTGCATCAAGCTCCTCGTGTGTGCGTGCTAAGTTGCTGCAGTTGTGCCCTACTCTGCAATCCTGTGGACTGTAGCCTGCCAGGCTCCTCTGTCCATGGGATTCCCTAGGCAAGAATACTGGAGTGAGTTGCCATTTCCTCCTCCAGGGCATCTTTCCAAGCCAGAATTGAACCCACATCTCTTATGTCTCCTGCATTGGCAGGAGGGTTCTTTACCATTAGAGCACCCTCATTTGCCCCCAAACATGCTATAGTCCTCTTTGTAGCTGCAGAGAAAGCCTGGAGGGGCTGGAAGCACCCAGGGCACCTAGAGCCAAGAAGCAGGTGCCTCCAGGGCCAACCCCCGCTCAGCCCAACCCTCAAACTGCTTTCACTAGTACCTGTTCGTTTCTACTGAGCATGAAACTCTGGGGACGCCTGGCCATGAGGCAGGAGAACTTGCACCAAAGAAGAGGTGAGAGGGACTTCCCTGGTGGTTCAGTGGTTGGGACTATGCCTTCCAACGTGGGAGATGGGTTCAGTCTCCCTAGTTTGGGGAGCTGGGATCCTGCATGATTCCTGGCCAAACAACCAAAGCATAGAACAGAAGCAGCATTGTAACAAACCAAATAAAGACTTTAAAAATGACCCACATCAAAAAATAAAAAGAGAGACCTCCGGGTCTCTGCCGCATGTCCATTAATATTTTACTGTCTCTCAGCTTCGGTAATCAGAGAAGAAAGCTACAAGGAGAAGATGCTGAGCTGGAATGGAGGAGTCATAAGAGCCCTGGATCTTATCTTAGCTTCCCAGCCTGCACTTGAGCAACTTAAGAGCTATCGGGCCAAAGAAGAATTCAACCTTTGGCCATGTTAATAGAAGCACCTGACCCAGGTCAAAGGAGGAGAGAGTCCCACTTGCATTTCTTGCCCTGCCCTGGGCTGGGAGCTGTAATTTAAGAAGGGCAATGACAAACCAGGCTCCATGCAGAGGCCTCTGGCAGCCACAGAATGTGACTGTGACTCAGGCTGGTGTGAAACATCTTCTGGCATCTGAAAGGCTCCCTGTGGAGTCGGAGGGCAGGGCAGGTCTAGTTGTGGTGGATGGGAGTCAGAAGGGCTTAGATGAAGGAAGTGTGAAAGAGAAGCAAACATTTTCTGCCTACCAACTGTGAGGTCAACAGAACAGGTTGTCTTCTGAGGCTGATGGGTCAGAGGAAAGGGCCAGGTTAATCTAGACCAATGTCTTCCAGGGTTTACTTTGCTCCAAGATGCCCTATTTGGAGGTGTAGTGTTAGTCGCTCAGTCGTTTCTGACTCTTTGAAATCCCATACACTGTAGCCCACCAGCCTCCTCTGTCCGTGGAATTTCCCAGGCAAGAATAATGGAGTGGGTTGCCATCTCCTCCTCCAGGAAATCTTCCCGACTCAGGGATTGAACCTGGGTCTCCCGAATTGCAGGTGGACTCTTTACCATCTGAGCCACCACGGAAGCCTGGACCAGAGTCCTCCAGAGTTCACTTAACTCTGAGATGCTCTATTTAATAAGAGACTAAGGCCCAGATGAGCACTCTGTCCTCCCTGAAGGTCACACCCCGTCCGCAGAGGAAGTTAAGAGCAGGCCTCAACAGCCTCATCCCTTTCCGAGCTCTGCTATGTAACTGCATCTCCCAGCTGCTGTCTTCGTGGTAGTGTTTAGTTGTTTGCACCTTCTCATGGAGTGAGGTTTGGGGGTCTGGGTGGGGGAGGGGGGACCTCTGTTTTCACTGCCACCTGGGCTCCATCTACCTTGGGAGCCAGCTGTACAGACGTGGCTGCCAGTGAGGGGGGCTGCGGTGAGGAGGTTTGCACTCAGCATTTGTCTCTTGTTTTGAAGAAGTAACAGAGCATTTATTGCTTTCTGTAGGGCTGTTACAGCAAAATATCCAAAAATGTTTCTTGATTTAGCTGTCTTTTGACTAGCAGTTTCACTGGTCGGTGTGTATCTTAACGAGACACATCCCAAGGTGATGTGGCATAGAAATATGCATCAGGTTGTTCCTTGGAGTGTTGCCTGTGAGCCAAAAATTGGAATCAATCCAAATGTCCCTTAAAAAGAGACAGATCAAATGCTGTCCAAGGGACTCCATGTAGCTGTGAAGAAAAGAACTGATGCCTATTCGCTGCCATCAAATGATGGCCACCACATCTGTATCTATTTTAACATCTGTATGGTTTATTCTCTTTTATTATTTATTTATTTTGGCCTCACTGTGAGGCATGTGGGATCTTAATTCCCTGATCAGAAGTGGAACCTGAGTCCCCTGCAATGAATGCACAGAGTCTTGACCACTGGAATGCCTAAAAAGTCTCAGATTATTCTCACTTTAAATGTAGTACGTGGTCATTGTTAAAATTCAAGCACAGATTTTAAAAAACAGGCAAATGTATGTAAGTTAGAGTCAGGATATGGGTACCCTTGGTGCAAGGATGAGCATGAGATGGGAGCAGAGGTTTGGGGTGCACATGTTTTGTTTTTCCACATGGGAGCTGGTCCCAGGGGGTATTCAGTTTGTGAAAAGTCATACAGCTGTATAGTCATGAGATGTCAACTTTCATATTGTGGCTTAGTCACTAGGTAGTGTCTGACTCTTTTGCGATCCCAAGGACTATAGCCCACCAGGCTCCTCTGTCCATGGAATTTTCCAGGCAAGGATAGTGGAGTAGGTTGCCACTTCCTTCCCCAGGGATTGAACCCACATCTCTTGCATTGGCAATAGGATTCTTTGCCACTGAGCCACGTGGGAAGCCCTCAACTTTCATATATAGCTATGGAAATAGATGTACATTATACTTCTGTAAAAAAAAAGAGAGAGAGATTTTAAAAATCCAAGTATAGAACATTGCAGAAATGTGTAAAATTGGTATTTTAAAGCTTCTTATTCTTCCAAAATGTACTCTTTAATAAAAATTATTTAAAATTCCATGTACTTTTTATTTATTAAAAATTCTATCTTCTCTTTTTTAAAAATTTATTTCTTTTTACTTAGTTGGTTGTGCTAGGTATTAGTTGCAGCATGTGGAAACTTTGAGTTGCAGGATGTGAACTCATAGTTGGGACATGTAGGATCTAGTTCTCTGACCAGGGATGGAAACCAGGCCCCCTGCACTGGGCCACTGGACCACAGGGAAGTCCCTCTGTATGTACTTTCTAAACCAAAACTTGGAATCTTATAAAATATGATGTATAATATAAAACATAGAACACAGAATTGTTTTGCTTGATTTTTTTTCTCTAATAATATATCGAGACCTCTGAACATGTTTGTTCTTATATGCATAAGAAAAGGTCTGGAAAGATCGACTCCAAACTGTTAATGGCAATTACACTGGGGAATTTCCATTTCTGCATTTCTATGGTCTGTGAATTTTTTTTTCCTGACAACAATCACCTATTACTTTTATAATTGGGGAGAAAGAAAAGCTTGGAAAAAAGAAACAGCTTCTATTAAAAGAGGCTCTGGTGATTGTAATATTAAAAAAAACTGGAATCAGTTTAAATAGCCATCAATGAGGGATTTGTTATTAAATCATGATTTTTAAAAATCTGTATAATGGAAATCAGTGATACACACTGAGGTGGCTGGACAACAGGGTCTTACTCTACCAGCTCTATAACCTTGAACAGGCTGTTTGACCTCTGTGAACCTGTTCTTTCCTTTGAAATGAGGGTTCCAGTGGTATCTCCTTGATCTTGCTGTTGGCCTTGAATGACCACAGATAGGAGGGTCTGGGGCAATGCTGGTTTCCTCCCCTCCCTTCCTCTCAGTGGGTTCGGTAATGAACCCTGTGATCCGAAGGCTGGGGGCCAGCTGGGAGGGACCTTCTAAGGATGGCTTGGGAAGCAAGTCCATCTCTGAAGATGCCCAAGAAGAAGGCATCCAAAGAGAACCGCTGAGCTGCCTGTGTGAGGGCTGCGGGGCAGGCTGTAGAGAGTGATGAATGCGGGTCGTTGGAAAGAAAGGACACAATGAGTTAAAGCGAAATGATGCTTGTGGCTCAGGACTCAGAGCTTTTATCCAGCCACGAGCTATTCTTGCTCTGCTGGGGGTGGGGAGAGGGCTGGAGGCTGCTTCTGCTTTAGAGGGAGGATGTGAAAGAGAAGAGAGGATGAGATGTGTATAAGAGACAGCTCTACCTGTTAGGAAGTGAGCAACTTGTTTTCAGAACGTGATCCCCAGCCCCCCAGTGTGGGCTGCAGAGCTGACCTGAATCTACTACCCCAGTCAAAGGGAAAGAGAAAGAGCCCTGTGTTTAGGGGCCTTTCCAGGTGTGGAGGATGAAAGAGATGTCCTCTGTTGCTTCTTGGGAAACCTCCTCAGATGCGTCACCAACACTCCTTGGTGGCTGTGAGTCACTGGTTCCTGGAGTCCTCCTGCTGCAAAGCTCCGTGCATTAACCCCAACAGAAGGAAACCATAGGCCCCAATACTGATGAGTTTGGGATTCCCAGAAATACGTGTGACACATGCGATTCTTCTCAAACCGAAAGCAGAAGTGCTAAAAAGGGCACTTCTGTCCCTTCGAGGTCTCATCGGCTCTCCGGAGTCCTGTTTCCTTCCATTAATTGACTGCCTTTTACATGCAGGTTACATGCAGGTCCTCATCTTAGGACTTCCCTGGTGGCTCATTTGGTAAAGAATCCACCTGCAATGCAGGAGACGCAGGTTCCGTTCCTGGGTTGGGAAGATTCCCTGGAGGAGGACATGACAATTCACTCCAGTAGCCTTGCCTGGAGAATCCCATAGACAGAGGAGCCTGGCAGGCTACAGTCCAGGGAGTCACAAAGAGTTGTACACTACTTAGCAACTCACCACTCCATCTTAGAGTGTATCTCAATTCATATATGATTATTTTTTATTGATTTTCATTGGAGTATAGTTGCTTTACAGTGTCATGTTAGTTTCTGCTGCACAGCAAAGTGAATCAGCCTCCTTTTTGGATTTCCTTCCCATTTAGGTCACTACAGAGCACTGAATAGAGTTCCTTGTGCTATACATTAGATTCCGCTTAGTTATCTATTTTGTACATAGTATCAATAATGCGGTGGTGGTGGTTTAGATGCTCAGTCTTGTCCAACTCATTTGTGACCCCATGGACTATAAACCACCAGACTCCTCTGTCCATAGGATTTCCCAGGCAAGAATACTGGAGTGGGTTGCCATTTCCTTCTCTAGGGGATCTTCCCAACCCAGGGATCGAACCTGCATCTCCTGCTTGGCCGGTGTATTCTTTACTACTGAGCCCATCAATAGTATATACATGTCAATTCCAAATCTCCCAATTTATCTCACCTCTTTCCCCATGGTAGCCTTACATTTGTTCTCTGCATCTGTGTCTCTATCTCTGCTTTGCAAATAGGTCCATCTGTAACATTTTTCTAGATTCCATACATATGCATTAATAAATGATACTTGTTTTACTCTTTCTGACTTACTTCAGTGTAGATGACAGTCTCAAGGTTCATATATTATTGATTGCAGACCATCTTCCTTCCTGCCCCTCATTTATGTGAAGAAATCACCTAGTTCTCCCTGTGAAGTTCATGATGCTCTTCCTTAGGCTGCTTGCTGCGGCTTCAAATATATTAACTCCAGCACATTTGTGTGCTGGTCTGCCCTGTGCTGGGATGAAGGGTGGCCAGGGTGTCACTAACCAGCCCTCCAGACTCATGTCTGCTACAAAAGAGGTTCTGTGTTGGAGCCAATCCTTCATTTCCTGGAGTGAGGGGACAAGACTGTGGGAGCCTTCTGGCCCTGTACTGCCACCTGCCCAGATGCTCAGCATTCCCAAGGTCTGGGACCAGAGTCTAAGTGAATAAAAAAAAAAGAAGAAGGCTCTCCTAGGAGGCCTCAGGCACCCACAGGCAGAGTGCTCTGATGTCAGTGGGCCAGAAGCACCACCCTCTCTCTCTACACACCCCCGTCCCCAAACCCCCACCAGCACCTTTTCACCTGGATCCCCCACCCAACGTCTCTGGGCATCCCAGGGTGGCAAGGACTCAACTTCTTCACTTTCTCAATGTTTGCTGGCAAGTACAATCAACAAACCCTCTGGATAACACAAACTCAACATATTAGATGCTAATTGAGCACCTAATGTACTCTTGGCACCAAAATCTTTGGGGGCCGGGACAGAAAGAAGGCTAGCACTTGGTTGACGTGAGAGTGAGTACCTTTGAGGCATCACTCCCCTCACCTTTGAGCTGGCCCTAGGCAGAAAGTAAATAAGTCACCAGTAAACACCCAGCTGATGGGAACACAAGGCTATGGCGTGACTCACATCCTCACAAAAAGCTTTGTTCTGAGACCTCTCTGGTGGTCCAGTGGCTAAGGCTCCACATTCCCAATGCAGAGGGCTTGGGTTTTATTCCTGGTCAGGAAATTAGATCCCACATGCTGCAACTAAAGATTCTGTGTGCCCAAACAGATGGAGAAATATACCATGTTCATGCATCAGAAGAATTAATATAGTGAAAATGAGTATACTACCCAAAGCAATCTATAGATTCGATGCAATCCCTATCAAGCTACCAATGGTATTTTTCAGAGAACTAGAACAAATACTTTCACAATTTGTATGGAAACACAAAAATCCTTGAATAGCCAAAGCAATCTTGAGAAAGAAGAATGGAAATGGAGGAATCAACCTGCCTGACTTTAGGCCGTACTACAAAGCTACAGTCATCAAGACAGTGTGGTACTGGCATAAAGACAGAAATATAGATCAATAGAACAAAATAGAAAGCCCAGAGATTAATCCACACACCTATGGATACCTTATCTTTGACAAAGGAGGCAAAAATATACAATGGAGAAAAGACAATCTCTTTAAAAAGTGGTGCTGGGGAAACTGGTGAACCACCTGTAAGAGAATGAAACTAGAACACTTTCTAGCACCATATACAAAAATAAACTCAAAATGGATTAAAGATCTAAATGTAAGACCAGAAACTATAAAACTCCTAGGGGAAAACATAGGCAGAACACTCTCTGACATAAATCACAGAAAGATCCTCTATGACCCATCTCCCAGAGTAATGGAAATAAAAGCAAAAATAAATAATAGGACCTAATTAAACTTAAAAGCTTTTGCACAATGAAGGAAACTATAAGCAAGGTGAAAAGACAGCCTCAGAATGGGAGAAAATAACAGCAAACAAAACAACTGACAAAGAATTAATCTCAAAAACATACAAGCAACTCATGAAGCTCAATACCAGAAAAATAAATGACCCAATCAAAAAATGGGCCAAAGAACTAAACAGATATTTTTCCAAAGAAGACCTACAGATGGCTAACAAACACATGAAAAGATGTTCAACATCACTCGTTGTCAGAGAAATGCTAATCTCTGAGGTACCATTTCATGCCAGTCAGAATGGCTGCTATCAAATAGTCTACAAACAATAAATAATGGAGAGGGTGAGGAGAAAAGGGAGCCCTCTTACACTGTTAGTGGGAATGCAAACTAGTATAGCCACTATGGAAAACAGTGTGGAGATTCCTTAAAAAACTGGAAATAGAACTGCCATATGACCCAGCAATCCCACTGCTGGGCATATACCGAAGAAACAAAAATTGAGACATGTGTAACCCCAATGTCCATCACAGCACTGTTTACAATAGCTAGGACATGGAAGCAACCTAGATGTCCGTTGGCAGATGAATGGATAAGAAAGCTTGGTACATATACACAATGGAATATTACTCTGCTATTAAAAAGAAAGCATTTGAGTCAGTTCTAATAAGGTGAATGAAACTGGAGCCTATTATACAGAGTGAAGTAAATCAGAAAGAAAAACACCAATACAGTATATTAATGCATATATATGGAATTTAGAAAGATGGTAATGATGACCCTATATGTGAGACAGAAAAAGAGACACAAATGTAAATACAGACTTTTGGACTCTATGGGAGAAGGTGAGGGTGAGATGATTTGAGAAAATAGCACTGAAACATGTGTTTTACCATATGTGAAACAGACCATCAGTCCAAGTTCAATGCATGAAATGGCACTCAAAGCTAGTGTACTGGGACAACCAGAGGGATGGAATGGGGAGGGAGGTAGGAAGGGGGTTCAGAATGGGGAGGACACATATATACCTGTGGCTGATTCATATCAATGTATGGCAAAAACCACCACAAAATTGTAAAGTAATTAGCCTTTAATTATAATAAACAAATTAATTTTAAAAAAAGATTCTATGTGTTGCAACTAAAGACTTGGGTCAGCCAAATGTGTAAATAAATAAACATTAAAAATAAATAAAATAAAAGAGTTGTGTTCCACTGACAGAAGGGTTTGCAGCTGCTCACAGTAGATTTGTGGAGGTCTCTGCGGTTGGGTGGGGGCAAAATGAAAAGGGGAAGATTTGAAGTGTTGGCAGGTGGCAGAGGCCCCCCTTCCCCAGAGCATCCCCTCCCCCAGCAGCCCCTCAGCATCCTGTGGGCAGAAAGCTGGCAGCTTGGCTAGATCTGCTGTCAGGGGAGGGACAGGCTAGGCAAAAGGGGTGCTGTGATTCCTGTCTTTGCCCCCTCACCACCCTCCAGGCCTCAGCCAAGCCAGGGGGGCCCAGGGAGATTGGGAGATAGGAAGAAAAATGACTCCCACAAGAGAAGCAGGCCTTTGTGGAAGACCTTCTCTGGACCACCTCAAACTCAGAAACTCAGACCCCACCTCTGGTGGCCCACCCAGTCGTGTGGAGGGTTGAAGAAAGCAAGAAGAAAAGTGCACTGGAGCTCAAACAAGAGCCAGTCTTTCCTCCAACGGCTGTTCACATCTTCCTGTGCCAGGACTCCGTTAGCTCAGCCAGCACATAAGGAGCTAACCTGTGGAAAAGAGAATGATGCCATTGGGGTTTCATCTATGTAATTTCTGACTGAGTGTGCGCCTGTGTGTATGTGGCAAGTAAAGTGGGTCAGTGTATTTGCCATGGTACATATTCCTGATTATTGACAGACAAGGCCTTTCAATAGGCAGCTGTCCTCATACTTGAACCTGGTCAGACTCCGCTGATGTTAACACAGAATCTCCCCACTGCCTCCCTATCCTGCCTTTAGTATCCAACCAAACTAAACTAAGACCTTTGTGTGTATCTGTGTGTTTATGAGAGGAGAGTTAACTCAAACTGTTCTCCATCTCCTGCCATCACCTCTACAGCAAAATTTCATCTTCATAGAATGAGTTGTGACTCCCTCATGGTTAAGAATACATTTTCCAGAAAATGGAAATCTGTCATTTACATACAAACAGTCACTGGGTGAAAATGTAAATGCAGGATACCACTCACTGCTGGAGAGGATGTGGACAACCTCAGAGGCGTTGCCCATAGTACCGTGAAACACTGGAAACTTCAAGAAAACAGTTTAGCGGTATCTAGTAACATCTAGTAGTTACGTACAGACATGAGAGTTGGACCAGAAAGAAGGCTGAGTGTCAAAGAATTGATGCTTTTGAATTGTAGTGCTGGAGAAGACTTGAGAGTCCCTTGGACTGCAAGGAGAGCAAACCAGTCATTCCCAAAGGAAATCAACCCTGAATGCTCATTGGAAGGACTGATGCTGAATCTGAAACTCTAGTACTTTGGCCACCTGATGCAAATAGCTAACTCATTGGAAAAGACCCTGATGCTAGGAAAGACTGAGGGCAGGAGGAGAAGGGAGCAACAGAGGATGAGATGGTTGGATGGCATCACCAACCCAATGGACATAAATTTGAGAAATTCCAAAGGATAGTGAAGGATAGAAAAACCTGCCATACTGCAGTTCACAGGGCTGCAAAGAGTAGGACACAATTTAGTAAGTGAACAAAAACAACGGCAACCTAGTTACATCTAACATAAATTACATATGCTAACTCAGGACTTCTATAAAGTGAAAGTACATTACCTTAGAATAATTATATAAAGATGATTATTGCAGTTTCCTTTATTTGGGCAAAATAAAAAGTGGAAATAACCCCAAGCTAATGAGTGGGGAATCACTAAATAAATCATGATCTATCCACACCCTAAAATATCACATAGTCATCCAAAGAATGACTTACAAGAGTGATCTGGCAAGACCACCAGGGATCCTCAGAAAATAAAAGCAGAGTGTATTTAAAATATGATGCTGGGACTTCCCTGGTGGTCCAGTGGTTAGGACTCTGCTCTTTCAATGCAGGGGGCATGGGTTCCATCCTTGGTCAGGGAACTAGCATCCCATATGCTAGTTGGGCCAAAAAACCCCAAAGGATCCTATTTCTATAAAGCAAATAATCACCTGTAGAAAACCTTCTACAGACGTATAGCTGAGCATATATGATTGCATGAGGAACTATCAATAAATACCGCTATAGAAGGACACCTGCCTGACCACCAACATGAGGCACAACTGCTAAAAAGCACTGAGGAGCTAGTTTCATTTCAATAATGAAAAATTAAAACAAAAGTAACCCTCCTTTTATTTTAATTACCTTGACTGTTAAAATTCAATTTCATAATACATCAGAAAGCCCATAAATATCAATATTTTTATTTATTTGGGCACTGCTCAATTTCCAAAAGGATGTGGGGCAGCTTACAAAGCTCTATGCAGGGAGGGAGCCATAAGAAAAGATGAACCGGCAATGGGACGGAGCCGTGGCAACATAACAGAGGCCCAACTGGCCTTCAGTGTCTCTAAGCCAGGTTATCTGTACTGGTAAAACTCGATGTTTCTGTGTCCTTATCCTCAAATGACACCACCTCTTACTGTCCAGCTTTAGTTTTCCAGTCACTCCAGGAAACTTATTTTCCCTTCTAAATTTATCTATAATTACAGTTCGCCTCCCCCATGGGCTGTGATGCCGCGGCTGTGGGTTCATGGTGTGAGCACTCAGATCGCTCAGAAGCATGGTGAGATGATAGAGCACAATTTCCACTCATCTGTACTTTTTTTCATAGAAAGAATTTGTTACTGCAGTAGCTGAACAAGAGTTTCTGCATTCAAAAAGATGCATTTTGAGCATATTGGTCCAATGAAGTTGTTGACTTACTGAGACGAGGTCCTTTGATTCTTTTTAAAAAATTGTTTATTTTTCCTAAAACCTGGAGAATAAAATTTCCCATCACCCCAAACTCTTATTGTTCAGTCACTAAGTGATGTCTGACTCTTTACGACCCCAAGGACTGCAGCACACCAGGTGTCCCTGTCCTTCATTATCTCCTTAAAACCCTTTAAAACTCTTTAAAAATTTAAAAACTCTTAGTTTTTAATTTCTCATCAGGGTCTCCCCGAATCTAGCTGATTTCTCAAAGTGTCAGAATCCCTGAGGCTGATCTTTAGGTTTTTTTCTGTGATGACCCTCCACCCCTGGGGACTGGGGGAGCTTAAGCTTTCACAGAAGCTTTGATACTGGTTGGTCACATTCTGAATTCCTGCTTCCTCACTATTGTGGCCTGTTTTTCCCATCCTTATGTCCCAACAGAGGGAACATTTTGCAGAGATAGAAGAATGATCTTTTTAGAGTCAGAAAATTGTCTTTCTCAAAAGTGAGAGCCTCTCCCTCTGAAGGAAGTGACAGCTACTAGACACATACTGATCAATTTACAATTACTAATCCCAATAATTAAAATACAGTGATTCAAAGAACAGACCCCAGTAGAAAACATGGATTACATGCTATGAGTGCCCTTCACATACACAAGGAGAGAATGGATTCTATAATATTCTATAATAAAGGGTGTTGAGACAATTGGTAACTATTAGGGAAAAAGGAAGTTTTAGCTTTTTACATCTTGCACCAAAAGAAATTTCAGTTGGTTTCAATAAGTGGCTATTTCAAGAATTAAAGACAAATTTGTTTCTAATATAGACTGAAGTTGTTTAAACAAGTAAACAAAAAGTAGAAATTCATTTTTAAAATGCATTTCACCTGATCATAGCAGAAAATAATATTCTAGATAGATGAGAAAGCTGATACACGAGCCCAGCTGTATTCCATGGCTCAGAATGCAGACTGGTGCCACAACCATGAAGGGCAATTTGTTAACATGTATCAGGAGACATCAGCTGTTTATATTTTTGATCCAACAATTCCACTCACTTCTATAAATTATATCTTGAAAAGGTGATTATGGCTAAACATAGGGATTAATAACAGCAAAGATATGCATCATGCTATTGTAAGCATATTGTAAACATGCAAAAAACCTAAATATCCACCAATGGAATAAAAGAATGCATCCATACACTGTACAGAGAGCCCCTAAAACAATGCTATGCAAGAATGCTTAATAACTGGAAAGATATTCACAATATATTTGCTTGTTTTTTATTTTTTATGAAGTAGAGTTGATTTATAATGTTTCACATGTGCAGCAAAGCAATTCAGTTATATGCATATACATATTATTTTCAGAATCTTTGCCATTATAGGTTATTATAAGATACTGAATATAGTTCCCTGTGCTCTACAGTAGGTCCTGTTGTTTATCTATTTTATATATAGTAGTCTGTATCTGTTAATCTCAAATTTCACATCTATCCTTCTCTTCCCTTTTCCCCTTGGTAACCAAAAGTTTGTTTTCTATGTCTGTACCCAATGTATTTTCAAATTTAAAAAGAAGTTCGTGGAACATCAAATGTTATAGGAACCCAATCTTGGAGAAGAGAGGAATTATCTGTGTATAAAAAAGACATATTAAAAAGAGAGTCAGAAAGGCTATGTGCCAAAATGCTCAGTCGGATTGTTATAGGGGTTGGGGGAGGGGGCAGATTACAGGTGGTTTTTACCTTCTTGTTTATGCATGTGAATTGCTTCCATCTGTGTATTACATTTATAGCCAGACAAAACAGTAAGCAATTTTAATTGTTTTAGAATATATATGAGGAGAATATATAATGACAAAAATTACTTCTTTAAAAAAGTCTTTTTAAAACTATGAAGAATTATCAGAGCATCCAGAACATGGTCCCATTTTTAAGACAGAGAATTTTGAAAGTGCCATAGCAGAGGTTGCCAGTTATACCTCTGGGCATAGAATTGTATGAATATTTTAATTTTCCTCTTTTCTTTGCTTTGCTATATCCTAAATTTTCTCTTAAAAGATACATGACTTTGAAAAATAAGAAAATAATGTTTTTTCAGGCTGCACCTATTTAAAACATACTCTTTTAAAACATACAGAATTTCACACTTATATGTTGGCTGCAAACATCACAGACTCACCATCTCCAGCCACCCTGAAGATTTCATGTCTCTGAGTCCAGGGCTGTCAGAAAGGCATCTTACCCTTTAAACTGAGCTCAAAAACAGCATCCTCCACAGCTGCAAAAATCTCCTTTGAGAAAAAAAAAAAAAAAATCATCAAAAGAAATTTAAAATTTCCAGCATGTCAATAAGGTTATAGACTTTATGGACCTATTTTTAAAAGTTGTCTGTGGGTCTGACCACACTCGTATACACATTTCTACTTGTTTTCAGAGGAGGGTTGCCTGCCTCCAATCTCAGAGTTTAAAGTTACCAGATGACCCATGTCTTCACACATTGTTTACTGACATTTGATTCGACCTCAATTGCCAGTCACTATCTCCACTTATTAAGCACTTCTGTGCTTGGTGGGGCTTCCCAGGTGGCTCAGTAGTAAAGAATGTTGACTGCCAATACAGAAGACACAGGAGACATGAGGAAGATCCCCTGGAGGAAGAAATGGCAACCCACTTCAGTATTCTTGCCTGGGAAATCCCATGGATAGAGGACCCTGGCAGGCTACAGTCCATGGGGTCACAAAGAGTCTGACACAACTGTGTGCAAATACACACACACATACATGTGCTTGGTACTGTACTGTTTTTTTCTGCACTGTCTCAACTAACCCCTTACGCACAGACGTATTCTTGCTATTTTATAAGCAGGATGCTAAGCCCAAGCTCCATCCAGTCCCCAGGCTGGAAAGTAAATGGCAAAGAAAGGACTTTACTCAAATACCACCACCCAGTGATACCTGGTGTGATGTCCTATCCCCTACCCCAACCTATAGAGACTAGTACAAGAGTGGTTAAACTTGGGTCCTGCATAAACTTACCCAGTCTTCCCACTATACAAAGTCCCAGAGTTCATGCATGATCCCTACATAGAAGGTATGCTATGGGCTCTTTCCCTACTTTACTTGTGGCTAAAGCAGCAGAAAACTGCAACTAAAATTCAAAAATCTTTGCAACTGGTAAAGTCTGATCCTTCAGATATAGATCTCTGTGTTGAGAAAGGAACTGAAAGCCCATAGAATTCAACTTCCAAAATAATATTGGGTTGGCCATAAGGTGTTACAGAAAAACCCAAATAGATCTTTTCAGCAACCCAATACTTGAACACCTTTAAAACAACCTTGCCAAGAGTTCATCCATCCCCCATTTAAATATCTTCTGTTACATGGATCTCTCATTCTCTGGGCAACCCAACTCACATTTAACTAATTCTGCTGGGTAAACACACTGGCTGAAACTGCCCATCCTGGCCAGGCACCATAGTAACCATTTTTGTGAGTTATTTTATGACAGGAGATCCTGATACGGAACACAGAAGTAACAAGCAGCCGCGAACAGGAAGAATTTGAGAAAGGTCAGAGATGCCACCATGTCCTACCACCTCCCAGAATCCTCACTGGAATCCATCTTGGCTGAGCAATATGTGCACCCCTAGGAAGGAACCTGACTCAGAATGATTGGCCAGAGACAACCAGGAAACCAATCTCATCACCGTAAAACCCAAGACTGTGAACCATGTGGCAGAGCAGTTCTCCTGGTTCCTTTACCCTGCTGCCCTCCACCCGGGGGTGCCCCTTCCCAATAAAGTCACTTGCTTTGCCTGCACCTGTGTCTCCTTGGACAATTCATTTCCAAGTGTTAGACAAGAGCCTCCTTTTGGGCCCTGGAAGGGGTCCCCCTTTCTGCAACAATTCCTTCCTTTTTTCTCAAAGGAAGGCCCTGCATGCTTCAAGAACCCCTCAAAATTCACAGCTATACCCACATGTGACCATCTCCATAACTGATTCCCAGTGTGCCAGCGCTTTCTAGCCCACACAAGGAAGCCAACAGCAATGCAAGTGATACTGTATTATATCAAATAATCTTGAACCTGCTCTCCATTTCAGGAAGTGGGTATTTTTAATTGCTGCACTTCACACCCAGCAGTGACCCAGTAAGCTACCCATATAGAGAAGGTTGAGAAGGTGAGTTGGGGTTCTTTCCATGTGGTAGGGCTTAAGCAATGCACCCACCTGTACTTAATGAAGTGTAGCCACCCTTTCTGGGGCATTTGCTTTTCCAACACATCTGTTGGTGTTCCCCTGGCCCAGCACTTTCAACGGTATCACTATGAGTTGATCTGTGACCCTTGTTCCTCTTCACTGACAAGCCCACATATGTCAGATTCTCTGAATATTCCACTGTTTGCAAGAAAATCACCATTTTAAAGTCACTCTTTGTTTTGTTGATTGGGAGGAGATACCTGCATCACCCTGCCACACCACCAGGGTGGTGAGCTGGCTAAGCAGGGCGGTAGGTGTGACGGCCTCTTCACTTCTGTGGCCCAGATGGACTCTTCCAACAGCTAGTGGCAGAGCTCAAAAGACAACACAGGCTACCAGCACCACCACTCCCCACAAGACCACATTTCCTCCTGGGGTTTCAAGGGCACATCAGCATAAGATAAACGAGACTTCCTAAAAATTTACCTAAAAACATGAGTGTCTCAGCCTGCTGGGTCTGCAGAGTTATCAGAGTTTGGGCAAGCTGTCTTGGATGTTTCCTCCAAGAGCTCCAGCCAGCGATGTCCACCCATGCAGGTACGTGCTCCTGTTCATGACCAAGCAGCATCCCCTCCCTGAGGACAGGGTGGTGGCTATTCTCAGGGTGGCTTTGCGGGTAGCTGACAGACACATGCTGAATGACTCCGCCTGACACAGTAAGGGCAGTAGAGGGTGACAGTGGATGGTCAGGAGGTAAGCTGACCTCAGCGGAGGTGGTCCTTTCTGGAAAGCTCCCACGCCTCAGTTATGGTCTGCTGAGTACTCAGGCTTAGAGGCAGCACCAAGATCTGTCATAGTACTTTTCTTCTTCTGTATATTTTCTGTTGGTTTCTTCCCAGAGAGGTCTGGCCCATGGACATCAGCTAGTAAGTAGGAGGCTGAGCAGGCTGGAGTCCAGGATCCCAGGTCAGGGTCTCCCCCAGAGCCTCAGGGCATCATCAACTAGGACAGAGCACCCACCACATTCTGACTGCAGCGTGATCATGGCTGATCACAGCGACCGCAAGCCAGCCACAAGCCTCTGTCTTTGCATGCCTGGGGCTTGCTGTGACAGTTCGGGACCCCTCCCCTCCTCCCCCCCCCCCCCCCCCCCCACCCCACCCCCACCCCCACCCCCACCCCCACCCCTCCCCCCAACCCCAACCCTAACCCTAACCCTAACCCTAACCCTAACCC
>SJYC01144016.1:0-12206 GCA_006408675.1 Madoqua kirkii
CCTCCCCCCCCCCCCCCCCTCCTTCGAGGTCCCTGTACCCTGGACTTTTTCCCAAGGGGAGTTAAAAGGAATGACCCAGGGAGTGCTTCGGTGGGGAGGGGGGTATGCTCAAGGCAGGCCATTGCCGCCCACGCATAAGCGAGGGGAGGCAGGTAGAGTTGCTGCCACCCAGGTCCCACCTGCACACCCGTCTCTTTTATGTGGGGACGTTATGTAGGGCGGCCCCTTCCCCTCCAGCAGCTGTTTGGTAAGAGGAACAAGTTCACTTACAAGCACAGATGCCCTGTCCCAGCTCTGTCCTCTGTGGCAGGCCCACAGCTGCCTTAGGCACCTTGGAAGGTCCAAACCGACAGCGCCCAAAGAAACCACTCAGACCTTTGAAACCCAGACTGGAGCTTAATCCTCAGGAAAGACTGCTCTCAGTATTATTAGCTTTATTTAATATTAGCAACATGGTTCACATGTTTCAGAAATATCAAAACAACACAAATAATTGATGCTAAGAGGACATTTTAATACATTGTGGTCCATTTACTTGGCGGACAATTATTCAACACTCAATAACTGTCATAAAGATTTTTTTAAGAGACTCAGAGTGTTCATGCAAAAAACTAATGGGCTTCCCTGGTGACTCAGGGAATCTGCATGCAATGCAGGAGACCAGGGTTCCATCCCTGGGTTGGGAAGGTACCCTGGAGAAGGGAATGGCAACCCACTCCAGTATTCTTGCCTGAACAATTCCATGGACAGAGGAGCCTAGCGGGCTAGAGCCCATGGGGCCACAAAGAGTTGGACAGAACTGAATGATTAACATTTTCACTTTCTTTCACAATGGAAAAACAGAACATAACGTTGCATTTACAGTAAGTAAGGTCTCTAGATGAGACTGTAGGTAAGAAGCAAGAGAATCTAGAATCATTCAGTCTTTACTCATTTGCTGCTCAACCTTGGGCAAGGTGGCTTTTGGTCCCTAAGCCTGTTTTCACTCCTACAAATTAAAAAAATAGCCTCCCTGCCCTACATCAGTTACTGTACCACAACCACTCAGCAGTAAATGAAGGTATGGAACTAAGTGGTGATTCCAGGTTCAAGGCCATGCTGGGTGAGAGACTGCACTCATCTGGGCCTCAGTCTTGGTGTCTGAGCAAAGGAGCTCCCGGGTACCTGGACCCGGAGGTCGTGCAGGTACATCATGTGGCAGCATGAACTCCCCACACGAAGTAGTGGCATTTGTTCCTAGTCTTGGCTGTGCACTTAGCCAAGCCCGAGGCACTTCTCATCTGGGCCTCTTCCTCAAAACTCCCACCACACCTAGAATATTCCCACCAATATTCTTCTCCACCACTGTTCCCCCAATACCCCAGATCACCGCCCCCAGGACCCCTACACACACACACAGGCACACATACACACACTGCACAAAGGCCGCTTCCTCCTCACACTCTGTGCTCCCCTCCCTCTGCCTGGACACCCCAGGGCTCCTCTTTTCCTCCCTTCATCCTGGGGGACACCTCTCCCACTCATCCTATGACACTTGGGTTTTCCATAAAGCCATGTCTCCACATGGCTCAGCGCATAAACAATCTGCCTGCAATGCAGGAGACATAGGAAATGGAACTGCACATTCGCTCCTTGGGTCAGGAAGATCCCTGGAGGAAGGCATGGCAACCCACACCAGTATTCTTGCCTGGGAAATCCCATGGACAGAGGAGCCTGGAGGGCTACAGTCCACGGGTCAAAGAATCGACACGACTGAGCGACCAAATACAAACACTCAGTGTACTTCTCATATTCTGCCTTTCTCTGTGTTTTTCCTGTTCTCTCTGCCCCACTCCACTGTCAGCCTCAAAGACCACATGTGTCTCTTAAGCCGTTGCTCAGTGCTCTGCCTAGCACTACAGTATTTACATAAATGAGCAAAGATGCAAGATGTTTAAAATGAAAATAAATCAGAGACTTGGCCTGAGCTTTGAAAACGATTGGGAATTTTTTAAAATGATTGTGGAATATGATAAATATTACATGATTCACATATATGAGATTCCTAGAGTAGTCAAATTCATGGAGACAGAAAGTAGAACAGTGAGGGGAGGGAGGTTAGTTGTTGTTAAGTTGCTAAGTCTTGTCCAGCTCCTTTGTGACTCTACGGGCTGTAGCCCACCAGGCTCCTCTGTCCGTGGGATTTCCCGGGCAAAAATGCTGGAGTGGCCTGCCGTTTTCTTCTCCAGGGGATCTTCCTGACCCAGGGATCGAACCCAAGTTTCCTGCATTAGCAGGTGGATTCTTTACCCTTGAGCCACTGGAGAAGCTTAGGGAAGTTACTGTTCAACAAGAGCATGAGAAAGTTCTGAAGATCGGTGCTGCCAATGCTGTAATGTGAATGTACTCACCACCGCTGAACTGCACACTGAACAGTTAGTGTGGTAGACTTTGTTATATACATTTTGCCACAATTTTTAAACTTTATAATAGTTGTGGGAAAGACACAAATATACTAAACTGGAAAATTCTGAAACAACATATGAATAAATGACACAGACAACATGGAGCAAAAGCAACACATGTACTACGTGATTAAGCCTTCAAAGACAGAAGCCCAGTTCTGAAGGCTGTTTCAGAGTGGAGTGTGGCTTTGTGCTGAGCATCTCTTCCCAAGAAGGGAAGTGAGTTATTTTTAAGTCCTCCATTTGTAAAAGTATACAGTCGTGGTACTACACATGGAAGAGACTAGAAACTAGAAAAAAAAGAGTGAGGAAGAAGCATCTTGATGTATTTTCATCTAATGCTTTTAAAACATTTTTTAGTTTTAATCATGCCGAGCGTGGGCTTCCCAGTGGTAAAGAATCTGCCTGCTAATGCAGGAGACGTAAGATACATGGGTTCAGTGCCTGGGTGAGGAAGATCCCCTGGAGAAGGAAATGGCAACCCACTCTAGTATTCTTGTCTGGAAAATCCCGTGGATAGAGGAGCAGGGGGAGCCCTTGTCCATGGGGTAGCAAAGAGTCAGGCACGACTGAGCATGCACGAGTTTGTGTTCTATATTGAGTATGTTTTCATTAAACATATACGTATATACATATTTTTATACATATGTACATATTGTATACATATGTATATGTGTGTATATTTATACATATGTACATACATACATATTTTTATATGTTTTTATTTATTATATCTTTATACTATAAGCAGTTTCTTATCTTATAAATTATATGATTATGATTCATAATTTTAATGCTTAAAATTGTATCAACAGATTATCACAGTTTACTTAATGACCCTCTATTTTTGAACATTCCAGTTGTTTTCAACCTTTAACATCTCTGTTCATATCCTACTGTACCAAGTCTAAGATTATATATAATCTGGAGAATTTTTCCAGATTGGAATTACTGGGCATACAGGTATAAATAGTTTTTATAGTTTTTAATTCTTGGTATCAATTGCTTTTCAGACCATCAGCAATTCTACACCACTTTCATCCACAATAGGTATCATTTCTTCCCCCTGCTGAGTTATGGGTGGGAAATATTTTTCAGTATTGATATGATTTGGTATTAGAAGACTGCCACATTTTTCAAAGCCTTTATATTTTTAGAGCAACTTAAGGTTTACAGCAAAACTGAAAGGTACAGGGATTTCCCACATACTCACTGCCCAGACACAAAACTAGCCTCTCCTCTTATCAACATCCCCCACCAGAATGGTGTATTTGTTACAATTAATGAACCTACAGGGACACAACATTATCATCCAAAGTCCATAGCTTACATGAGGATTCACTTTTGGTATTGTATATTCTATAGGTTTGGACAAATGTGTAATGGCATATATCCATCATTATAATGTCATGTAGAATAATTTCATTATGCTAGAAATCCTCTGTGCTCCTGTTTATCTCTCCCTTCCCTTAATTTTCTCCCTTCCCTTAATCCCTGCCAACCACTAGTCTTTCTACTATCTCTATAGTTCTGTCTTTTCCAAAATGTTATATAGTTGGAACTTTCTCATATTGACTCTTTTACTTAGTAATATGCATTTGTTTCCACGTCTTGATAGTTCATTTCGTTTTAGCACTCTTTTTTCTCTGTAGTGCTCAATACTATTCCATTTTATGGATGTACAATTTATTTATCCATTCACTTACTAAAGGGTATTGATGTGAGGGCTGGACTATAAAGAAAGCTGAATGCCGAAGAACTGATGCTTTTGAACTGTGGTATTGGAGAGGACTCTTGAGAGTCCCTTGGACTGCAAGGAGATCCAACCAGTCCATCCTAAAGGAAATCAGTCCTGAATATTCATTGGAAGGACTGATATTGAAGCTGAAACTCCAATACTTTGGCTACCTAACTCAAAGAGCTGACACATTTGAAAAGACCCTGATGCTGGGAAAGTTTGAAGGCAGGAGGAGAAGGGGACGACAGAGAATGAGATGGTTGGATGGCATCACTGACTCAATGCACAGGAGTTTGAGTAAGCTCCAGGAGTTGGTGATGGACAGGGAAGCCTGGTGTGCTGCTATCTATGGGATCACAGAGTCAGACACGACTAAGCAACTGAACTGACCTGACTAAACTGAAGGGTATCTTGTCTGTGTTAGTCACTTAGTCGTGTCTGACTCTTTGCAATGCCACGGACTGTAGCCCCCCAGACTCCTCTGTCCATGGAATTCTCCAGGCCAGAATACTGGAGTGGGTTGCCATTCCCTTTTCAGGGGATCTTCCTGACCCAGGGACTGAACCTGAGTCCACTGTATTACAGGCAGGTTCTTTATCTTCTGAGCCACCAGGAAGCTGGAAGAGTATCTTGATTGCTTCCAATCAGGCAATTACGAATAAAGCTGCTACAAACATCTCTGTGAGGTTTTTGTATGGACATGAGCTTTAAACTCTTTTGGGTAAACCCAAGGAATATGATTACTGCGTCATAGGATTAAAATATGTTTAGTTCTGAAAGAAACTGACAAACTGCTTTCCAAAGTGGTTGTACCATGTTGCATTCGCACTGGTTGCTCCACATCCTCACCAGCATTTGATGTTGTCAGTATTAATACTTTGGACTTTGGTCTTTTTAATAAGTGTGTGGTGGTATCTCATTGTTTTTATTTGCATTTCCTTGATGATGTATAATGTGGAGCATCTTTTCTCAGGCTAAATTACCATCTTCATATATTCTTTGGTGAGGTATCTATTAAGATTGTGGCTCTTATTTTAATCAGGTTGTTTATTTTCATGTTGTTGAGTTTTTAAAGTTCTTTGTATAATTTGGATCACAGTCCTTTATCAGATGCATCTTTTGCAAATACTTCTTCCGGTCTGTGGCTTGTCTTAGCACTCTCTCGACATTGTCTTAGCAGAGCTGAAGTTTTATTTCAATGAAGTCTATCTTATCATTTACTTCTTTCAAGGATCGTGACTTAGAATGCAGCATTTTAAAACTCTGTTTCCCAGATGGAACAGCTTTCCTTGTAGTACACAGACCTTCCTGCTCTTCTGTTTATAGACCTAAAGCATGGAACTTATGCTAGAAACACTGCAGGAACTCACATATAATTATGACTGATTCGTGGTGATGTACGCAGAGATCAGCACAATATTGTAAAGCAGTTACCCTCCAGTATATATATGTGCTGCCATCTATGGGGTTTCTCAGAGTTGGACACGACTGAAGTGACTTGGCAACAGCAGTGTGTGTGTGTTAATCACCCAGTTGTGCCCAACTCTTTGTAACTCTATGGACTGTAGCTCTCCAGACTCCTCTGTCCATGGAATTCTCCAGGCAAGAATACTGGAGTGCGTTGCCATTTCCTTCTCCAGGGGATCTTCCCTACCAGGGATTGAACCCTGCTCTCTTGCATTGCAGTCAGATTCTCTACTGTCTGAGCCACCAGGGAAACCTGTACTTAAATTACCACTTGCAAATAATCTTGCCCCAAGGATCTGCTAATTTTGTTTCCAGGCACCAGATACCCACCCTGAGGTTTTTTCTTTTTTCTATTTGCTGCATTGCCTGCATACCAAGGAGGGTATCTGGTGCCTGTAAACAAAATCAGCAAACCCTTAGGGCAGGATTAATTACTAGCGGTAATCTAAGTAGGTTACACTGAGGTGACAGCAAGGAAGTCTTTGCCAAAGTTGTTGGTCAGAACCCCACCCCACCCGACGCAAGCAGAGGGCAGAGGGACAACCCAGAACCTCAGAGCTGTCAGTAGTTCTCCAAAATAAGAGAGAAGCAGAGCTGGGAAAGGCAAAAGAATAATGAAGGCAAGATAGGGAAGGGAAGGGTGCAGGAAACAAGGGGCAGAGAACAAGGGCGACCGCACCCCTTACGTGGACTCTGACTTCGGAGGGCTCGTTACTGTGGGGGCTTTCCCCTACGTTGTCATGGTCTTGCTAAAAGTGAAACTGTGATTTTCCAAGGGTTCTGAAGTGGTTTGCCCTGGGAGGGAAGATGTTCCACTTAGGGGGTCCACACTGGTTTGAAAACAGTCCTCCAGCTTTCAGTTACCAAGCCCGAAGGCAGTGAGCCCCAACTCACCCTGTATCCCAGAGTGGGCTGGGGGTGAAGGAACCCGGGAGCACTTCAGCTCAAGTGAGACATGGTGGGCCTTGACCCTAGTTGCTTCATCACCACAAGATGAAGATGGGTAATAAAGCTCCCATCCACTGGGTCCCCCCAGGTGCCAGCACTTTTAGTGAGCCCTTTAACATGTGAGGAGACTGAGGCTCAGAGAGGCTCCCCAACATGGTTGAAATCACACAGCGTTTAATGAATCGAAGTGCTAGGATTCCACCCCCAGGGATCTAACTCCAATGCTTTACCTACTACACACACATGCCAGAAATAACCCAGCTGCTCTTTAAGACTTTGAGGAGATGCAAAGCTGTAAGTTTGGTGGAAAAACTTGGGAGAAGCCTGTGTAACCAGATCAAAGTCTGAGTGACTGAATTATTTGAGAAGAAATTCTCAAATTAATGAATCCTCAACTTCTCAAATTTCAAATTAATGAAGTCCAGCTACACAGACTGGTTCAGGAAAAGAGGTGAGACTGGAAGGGAAATGGTGGGAGTCCTGGGGGACAGACAGAACGGCTCAGTAGTTAAGACAGAGGCTGGTATCTGGCAGACCTGGGCTGCCATGTGATGCTGGGCAAGTGCTCCTGGCTATTTTTCCTTTAGTTTTATTGAAATAAGATTGACATAAATTATTGTATTCATTTAAAGTATACAATATAATGCTTTGATATATGCATATAGTGAAATGATGAATAAGTCTAGTTAAGGTTCCTCATCCAGTTACAAGTTTTTCTACGATAAGAACTTTTAAGGTGTACTTTCATAACAACTTTCAAATATACAGTACAGTGTTGTTAACTACAGTAATCATGCTATACACTACATGCCTGGAATTTGTTTATCCTTCCATCTGAACGTTCATACTTTTTGAGCCCCTTCATCCATTTTCACCACTACCCACCTCTCGTAATTGCTAATCTTTGCTTTGCTTTGTTCAGTGTTTTTAGATTCTACAAATAAGTGAGATCATACAGTATTTAGCTTTCTCTGACTTACTGCATTTTGTTAATGCCCTCAAGGCCCATCCATGTTGTTGCAAATGGCAGGATTTCTTTGTTTTCTGTGGCTGAATACTATTCCATTGTTTACATATACCACATTTGTTTTATCCATCCATTCACGTAAGGACACTTCAGTTGTGTCCTTATCTTGACTACTTTAATAATGCTTAATGAACACGGGGATACCAATAACTTTTCAAGATAGTGGTTTCATTTTCTTTGGATAAATACTAGGAAGCGGAATTGCTGGATCTTATTGTAGTTCTATTTTTAATTCTTTAAGGAACCATCATACTATTTTCCATAGTAGCTGCACCAATTAACAGTCCCACCAACAGTGTACAAGGGTTCCTTTTCTCTAAACATCCTCAGCAACACTTGCTATCTCCTGTCTTTTTTTTTTTCCTGTCTTTTTGATAATAGCATTCTGATAGAAGCAAGGTGAAATCTCAGAGCGGTCTTGACTTATGTTTCCCTGATATAGTAACACTGAGCATCTTTTCATATACCTATGAGCCATTTGTATGTCTTCTTTGGAAAACTGTCTATTCAGTGTTCCTCTGCGTATTTTTTAATAGGGTTGTTCAATTTTTTTGCTATTGAGTTGTATGAATGCTTTAAATATGTTGGATGTATGCATGCTCAGTCACTTCAGCTGTGTCCAACTCTTTACAACCCTATGGACTGTAGCCCACCAGGCTCCTCTGTCCATGGGATCCTCCAGGCAAAAATACTGGAGTGGGTTGCCATGTCCTCCTCCAGGGGATCTTCCTGACCCAAGGATCAAACTCTCATCTACTGTATCTACTGCATTGAAGGCAGATTCTTTACCCACTGAGCCACCTGGGAAGCCCATAAATGTTGGATATTAACCTCTTATCAGATATATGATTTCCCTGGCTGTTTTTGAATACCCTAAATCCCATGCCCACTCAAGGCCAGGAAACAGCTGCTTCATTAATCTTGGAATTTCCAGTACTTCAAGCAATTCATAGGACACAGAAGTTACTTATTACATGTAATTATTTTATTAAATATCTAAAGAGGACGGAGTTTTAAAAATGTTGTCTTAAACTGTTAACATGTCAAATAAAAGTACTGAAATTCATATAATAAATACACAGAGACCCCTGTCAGATTTAGAAAGTTTAACATTTTTCCAGTTTGTTTCAGTTTTTTTTTAAAGAAATAAATATTAGTATTGATTTCATCCCCATTCCCTCCTCCAGAGCTGCCTAGAGATCATCAGAGCATAAAAATACAAGACTCAACCATATGCTGTTCTACAAGAAACCTACTTTAAATGAAAAGACTCAGATAAGTTGTAAAGGGATGGAAAAGCTTTAGCATGCTAACACTAATCGAAAGAAAGCTGCAGTCACACACAACAGACCTCAGAACAAAGAAAATTAACAGGGTTGAAAGGGTCTTTACATGTTATTAAAGGAGTCAATTCTCCAAGAAGACGCAACAGCCCTTAACACGAATGCACCTAACAACAGAGCATCAAAATATTTGAGATAAAAACTGAGCGGGCACAAGGAGGAATTGACAAATTCACAATTACAGTTGGATTTTTTTTTTTTTTTTATTTGACCTCTCCACTTAGCAATGGCAACCCACTCCAGTACTCTTGCCTGGAAAAATCCCACGGTAGAGGAGCCTGGTGGGCTGCAGTCCATTGGGTCACTAAGAGTCAGACACGACTGAGTGACTTCACTTTCACTTTTCACTTTCATTCATTGGAGAAGGAAATGGCAACCCACTCCAATGTTCTTGCCTGGAGAATCCCAGGGATGGGGAAGCCTGGTGGGCAGCCGTCTATGGGGTCACACAGAGTCGGACACGACTGAAGTGACTTAACAGCCACTTAGCATGTGGGATCTTAGATCCCAGACCAAGGATCAAACCCATATCCCCAGCCTTGGAAGCTTGGAGTCTTAACCACTGGACCACCAAGGAAGTCCCTATAGTTGGATATTTCAGTGCCCTTCTCTAAGTAACTGGTAGAGCTAGCAGGCAGAAAACCATCATGAGTTAACTGACTTGCGCAGCACTATCAAAGAAATTGATTTAATTGACATTTATAGAATACTCCCATCAAACAACAGCAGAATACACATTCTTCCCAAGCTCATATGGAATACACACCAAAGCAGACTTGATTCTGGGCCATAACACATACCTTTACAAAATTAAAAGAATAGAAACCATACAAAGTATGTTCTTAGAAGACAGTGAAATTAAACTAGCATCAGTAACAGAAAGATACCTGAATAATATATTCTATTTGGTAATTAAACAACATACATCTAAATATCACATGGGTCAAAGAATAAGTCTCAATAGAAATTAAGAATATTCTGCTTCTTTTTTTTCCCCTGGCTGCACTGAGCCTTCATTGCTGGGTACCAGCTCTTCCTTGCAGCAAGCAAGCTTCTCTAGTGTTGAGGCTTGGGCTTAATTGCCCCATGACATGTGGGATCTTAGTTCCCTGACCAGGGATCAAATTCATGTCCTCTGATTGAAGGCGAATTCTTAACCACTGGACCACCAGGTAAGTCCCCAGAAATTTAAGAATATTTTGAACTAAATGAAAATGAAAACACAATTTATCAAAATGTGTGGGATGCAGCAAAGGTAGTGCTTAGAGGCAAATTTATAACATTAAATTCATGTATTAAAAAGGAAGGAAGATCTAAAATAAAGTCTAAGCTTTCACCTTAGGAAATAAGAGAAAGAAGAACAACTTAAGCCTAGAGCAAGCAGAAGAAAAGAAATAAAATTAGAGTACAGATCAATGAAATTAAAAACATAAATAATAGAGAAAATCAAGGAAACTAAAAGCCGGTTCTTAGAAAAGATCAATAAAATTGATAAATCTCTAACCAGGCTAACCAAGAAAAAAAGAAGAGCAGACACAAATTACTAACAGAGAAATGAAAGCAGGATCATCTCTACTGAGCACATGGACATTAAAGAGATGCTGAAGGGATACTGCAAATCGATGGAACCACTTGTGTCTGACAACCCGGGCCATTCAATCCTCTTTCTTAGTCCTGAAAAAAAAAAGGACTTCAGCTCCCCACACCTTACCCCACTTCCCCAACAACACTCCCTTTATCTGAGGGCCATTAGAACAGGAATCTGTCAATTCCAGGAAAATCATGTAATCTCATTGGACTTCCTTTTCCCTGTATGTCAGCTCAACCAATCCTAAAATCTCATTATCCTGTGTGCATACTAAGTCGCTTCAGTAGTGTCCGACTCTTTGTGATCTACTGGACTGTAGCCCGCCAGGCTCCTCTGTCCATGGGATTCTCCAGGCAAAAATATTGCAGTGGGTTACCGTGCCCTCCTCCAGGGGATCTCACCAACCCAGGGATGGAACCAGGTCTCCTGGGGTTCCTGCATTGCAGTTGGATTCTTTACCACTGAGCCACTGGGGAAGTCCCCTCACTGTTCTAAGTATGAATTAAAGAAATCTCTCCCACAGTTGTATAAGCTCTGGGCCCCACAGAACCGCTGCCTGCTTTGTGTGCCAGCCTGAAACACTTGCTCAGGTGCAAGGGCAGCCAGGAGAGAGGCAGTCAGGGTGGATTCAGGGTATCAGGTTTGAAGGGATGGGTTTTTATTTTTCAAAAAGGTGTTTTATGGCAGAATAAACATGATTCCTGCGCTTCTCGGGTGGTAATAGTGGCAAAGAACCACCCACCAATGCAGGAGACTCAGGTGTTAGATCTCTGGGTTAGATAAATCTCCTGGAGGAAAAATGGTAACCTACTACAGTATTCTTGCCTGGGAAATCCTATGGGCAGAGGAGCTTGGCAGGCTACAGTCCATGAAGCCTCAGAGTCGGACGTGACTGAGCAACTGAACACTTACTACTATTAAACGTAATTCTTAGAATGTAAGAGCTGAAAGAGACTAACCCCCACAAATGAAAAGTTAGAAAAAAAAGAAGCATAAAAGGGCAAGAACAGACAATCTAGTCACAAAAAAGAAAACTGAACTGATTAGATCTACAGGGGAAAAAAAGGTCAACCTCAATAAAAATCAAAGCAAAACTTTTAAAGCATCGGCGATTCTTACTGTCTTATTTGTGTTCTTTTTATAACTTTTGCTGACCATGTGCAGCCACAAGTGTGCATTTGTCAAATCCTAAGAGGCCAATTTGGCTTTCAAGGCTATTTCCTTCTGAAAATTCAGACCAAGAAAAATAACTCAAAATGTATAAAAAGATACACATACCACTATTGTATTTCTTTATCAGCTCAAGAGCCATGTGGTTTTTACACCAAGAATATTACTTTAAAATAAGAAAATAAAATGGTCAAAGGGTATAAACTTCTAGCTATAAGATGAATAAGTTCTGGGGAAATACTGTACAGCCTGGTGACTATACTTCACAGTATATCTTGGATGTTTGAAAGCAGCTAAGAGAGTAAATCTTAAATGTTCTCAACCCACATACAGAAAGAAATGTAACTATATGAAGTGATAAATGTGTTAACTAACTTTACTGTGCTGATTTTGAAATATATATGTATATCAAACCATCATATTGTTTATATCTTAAAATTACACAATGTTATATGTCAATCATATCTCAATAAAGCTGGAA
>SJYC01144017.1:0-12194 GCA_006408675.1 Madoqua kirkii
ATGAGTGCTTATTCACTCAGTTGTGCCTGACTCTGTGACCCCATGGACCGTAGCCCACTTAGGCTCCTCTGTCCATGGGATTCTCCAAGCAAGAAAACTGGAGTGGGTTGCCATGCCCTCCTCCAGGAGATCTTCCCAACCCAGGTCTCCCGCATTGCAGGTGGATTCTTTACTGTCTGAGCCATCAGGGAAGCCCATTAACTTGATTACCTCTGTTAAAACCTTATCTCCAAAAAAGGCCATCTTCAGAGGTACTGGGGATTAGGACTTCACTCACATGTAAATTTTTTGTGGGTGTTGGGGACTGAACAGGGAACATAAGTCAACCTATAACACTTACCCATTCTAGCAGGTCCTCTTTCAATTGTTTTGGAATCAAAGACTCAGGAAGCACTTACCTATGTGAATTGGTCACGATCTTTAGACTTATTCACTTCTCAGTTTCTGGAGTCACTGAAATAGGCTTTATACTATAGCCTCTCAAGTAGCTATTGACAAAGCTACTGTCCTTCTCTCACTGAAAAGCAGTTGCCCACCCTGATGAACTTAGAAACAGTTGGGGAAATATAAATATTTTTAATTACCATGCAAATTTACCCCCCCAATTATTTTTTTATCTTATCAAAGGCTTTCCACCTTGTTTTCACCAAAACTTTGGATCTAAAGGTTTCTCTCATTTGATTCATGGAAAAAAAAAAAAAACAACTGCCAACTATCCTCATTGGCACAGGCTTCAGTATCAAACCAACTAGCTAATCAAGGTTACCTTCTGTTAAAAAAGAAGTCTGATTCTTTTTGCAATTCCAAGGAACATGCTTTTTAAATTAATTAATTAAGTAATGTATTTTTGGTTGCACTGTATCTTCACTGCTGCCTGGGCTTTCTCTAGTTGCGGTGAGCAGAGGCTACACTTCATTACATGCTCGAGCTTCACATTGCGATGGCTTCTCTTGTTGTGAAGCACAGGCTGTAGGTGCGCGGGTTTTAGTAGCTGTGGCTCTCAGGCTGTATAGCATGGGCTCAGTCGTTGTGGCCCCTGGCTTAGTTGCTTTGTGGCACGTGGAATCCTCCCAGATCAGGGATTGAACCTGTGTCCCCTGCATTGGCAGGCAGATTCTTATCCTCAGCATCACCAGGGAAGTTCTCCAATGAACATGTTAATGTGCATCCCATGATACCTGTCTCTCTCTGAACTCCAGCTGTACAGTAGAGAGGTTGGTAGAGTGATGAAGCTCAGGAGAGGCCATAAAGGAGCTCAGCCTCCAGCATTTCTGCCCAATGTCCTGTTTTCCAGCATCTCAGAGACTCTTCTCAAAAGAAATGCATTCTTTGTCAATTCCTAAGCAAACAGACATTAAATGAAAAATACTTGAGCATAGGGGTGCATGTATCTCTTTCCTTTGCACCACAGTAAGATACAGGAGGTTGGGAGGTCTGCTGTTTGGTTTTAAAGCAGGAAAAAAGAGCAATCGTGAAAGGTGGAGTGGAGAAAGAGAATCTGTGAAAACTAGACAAAGCCATTTGTTCCTGGGCAGATCCATCTCAGGAAAAAGGATAAATAGGCTTTGAGGATCTGGAAAACAACCCCCTTAAAATTGTGTGTATACTCTGTGGGTGAGAATGAAAACTGATGCAGCCACTATGGAAACAGTAGGAGGTTCCTCAAAAACTAAAAAACTCAACAGAAAACAGACAGGGGGATACATACACTTATGGTTGGTTCATACTGTACAGCAGAAACCAACACAACACTGTAAATCAATTATCCTCCAATTAAAAACTAAAGGCAAAATAAAACAAAACAGAAAACATAAGAGCGCAGGAATGGCGGTGTGAATATCAAACTAGATTTCAAAACAAGGTATCACCAAAGATAAAGAGGGACATTATGTAATGATAAAAGGGTCAATCTGCCAAGAAAACAGAACATCCTAAATGTGTGTGTCAGTTCAGTTCTCATTGCGATGGCTTCTCTTGTTGTGAAGCACAGGCTGTAGGTGCGCGGGTTTTAGTAGCTGTGGCTCTCAGGCTGTATAGCATGGGCTCAGTCGTTGTGGCCCCTGGCTTAGTTGCTTTGTGGCACGTGGTATCCTCCCAGATCAGGGATTGAACCTGTGTCCCCTGCATTGGCAGGCAGATTCTTATCCTCAGCATCACCAGGGAAGTTCTCCAATGAACATGTTAATGTGCATCCCATGATACCTGTCTCTCTCTGAACTCCAGCTGTACAGTAGAGAGGTTGGTAGAGTGATGAAGCTCAGGAGAGGCCATAAAGGAGCTCAGCCTCCAGCATTTCTGCCCAATGTCCTGTTTTCCAGCATCTCAGAGACTCTTCTCAAAAGAAATGCATTCTTTGTCAATTCCTAAGCAAACAGACATTAAATGAAAAATA
Organism: Madoqua kirkii; assembly: GCA_006408675.1. Taxonomy (NCBI): domain Eukaryota; kingdom Metazoa; phylum Chordata; class Mammalia; order Artiodactyla; family Bovidae; genus Madoqua; species Madoqua kirkii. Next base: position 2,393 of record SJYC01144017.1, read on the forward strand.
CTTGAGCATAGGGGTGCATGTATCTCTTTCCTTTGCACCACAGTAAGATACAGGAGGTTGGGAGGTCTGCTGTTTGGTTTTAAAGCAGGAAAAAAGAGCAATCGTGAAAGGTGGAGTGGAGAAAGAGAATCTGTGAAAACTAGACAAAGCCATTTGTTCCTGGGCAGATCCATCTCAGGAAAAAGGATAAATAGGCTTTGAGGATCTGGAAAACAACCCCCTTAAAATTGTGTGTATACTCTGTGGGTGAGAATGAAAACTGATGCAGCCACTATGGAAACAGTAAGGAGGTTCCTCAAAAACTAAAAAACTCAACAGAAAACAGACAGGGGGATACATACACTTATGGTTGGTTCATACTGTACAGCAGAAACCAACACAACACTGTAAATCAATTATCCTCCAATTAAAAACTAAAGGCAAAATAAAACAAAACAGAAAACATAAGAGCGCAGGAATGGCGGTGTGAATATCAAACTAGATTTCAAAACAAGGTATCACCAAAGATAAAGAGGGACATTATGTAATGATAAAAGGGTCAATCTGCCAAGAAAACAGAACATCCTAAATGTGTGTGTCAGTTCAGTTCATTCAGTCACTCAGTCGTGTCCAACTCTTTGCGACCCCATGAATCACAGCACGCCAGGCCTCCCTGTCAATCACCAACTCCCGGAGTTCACTCAAACTCACGTCCATCAAGTTGCTGATGCCATCCAGCCATCTCATCCTCTGTCGTCCTCTTCTTCTCCTACCCCCAATCCCTCCCAACATCAGAGTCTTTTCCAATGAGTCAACTCTTTGCATCAGGTGGCCAAAGTACTAGAGTTTCAGCTTTAGCATCATTCCTCCCAAAGAAATCCCAGAGTTGATCTCCGTCAGAATGGACTGGTTGGATCTCCTTGCAGTCCAAGGGACTCTCAAGAGTCTTCTCCAACACCACAGTTCAAAAGCATCAATCAGTTCTTCGGCACTCAGCTTCCTTCACAGTCCAACTCTCACATCCATACATGACCACTGGAAAAACCATAGCCTTGACTAGACGGACCTTTGTTGGCAAAGTAATGTCTCTGCTTTTCAACATGCTATCTAGGTTGGTCATAATTTTCCTTCCAAGGAGTAAGCGTCTTTGAATTTTTGTACCCAACAACAAAGCTTCAAAATATGAGAGGCAAAAAATGGACAGAGTTAAAGGGAGAAACAGACAAATCCAGGAACATAACTGGAAATGTAACATCCAAATTTCATAATTGATAGACCCCAGATGCTGCTTCTGGACAGGAGGCAAGGTATTTGAAGATATGCAATTTTATCTGTAATGTTCATCTGAAGCAAATGTAACAAAATGCTAACACATTAGTTTTGAGGGGTGCTTTCTGGGGAGCCTATGGATGTTTTTATATTATTTGCTCTATTTTTATGTGTTCAAATGCTTTCTTTAAAATTAAAGGGTGAATGGAAGAAACATTTAAGTGAATGAACAATAAATGAAATCCAGACATCAACATCACCTCATCCAATGTTCCTCTAGCTCCCTACCCTTTCCAGCCTACCCTCCTGCCCCCACCTCCCTTTTTACCTGGGATCTTCCTCTGACAAACATGTGGGAGTCGATGTCCTTAGTGGACCAGGTGTTGAACGCAGGCTTACAATCTCTTCCTGCCACAGGCTGCATTCAAGTCGTCCCAAGCTTCCATGTCCCCCCAAAGCTCCTTTATAGCCCAAATCCACAGCAGCCACCTCTTCATAAAGGACTGCCACCTCTCAAGCCCCATCCTGAAGTTCCTACACCACCTAAATTATTGCCAGTGTTTTCTTCCCTCTCCTTAAAAATGCATCTTCCCTAAAGGTTCAATATGCTTCTTTGCTTCTCCTTTCCACTCTGCCTGCCTTTGCAATCAAACCCACTCTCACAACTTAGATGAATACAACCTTGCATAGGCTGGGTTCCCAGCCCTGGTCCCTCTCTCAGACTCAAATCCTGCCTCTCCAGTTGCATTCAGGATGCTTCTGTTTGAATGTTCTTGACATTAAAGATCTGTAGCAAGCTGGCCCCCAACTTTACAGCAAGCGTGTGTCTGCATCAAGAGAATGCATAGCATCCTTATAAGTTGTCAACAGATGTGTGGGTTTTTCCCGTCACAGATCAGGTTCTTACTCTCTTCACCCCATCCAAGCCGTGACTAAAGGTTCTCCCAAAGATATTTTAAATGTTATCTCAACTTCTTCTGGCCTCTTGGGCTGCCTTCCTCTCTGTGCTTCTGAAGTCCTCTGGTTCAACTTGGTATGTTCAGAGATGAACATCTTTTTACTTATTCTGTTTGCCATTCTGGGAGCCCTTTTGATCCGAGTGCGTATGTCTTTTAATTGTGGAAAATCTTCAGCCAAGATCTCTTCCAGGGTTCCTTCTCCACACTCTCTTTATTCTCTTCTCTCTGAAATTCGGTTAAACATTGCTCAGTGCTCATCCACATCTGAGCAGCTTTTCAAACTGTTTCTGTATTTTGTCACACTGCAATGTTAGTTCCGCAGTGCTAGTTTCCATTTTACTAACTATTCCTTCAACTATGTCCAGTGTAGGGTGTATCCTAGTTTATATCTAAACTATATATAGATTTTATTTCCAGTATTCTCAGTATTTATCATATTCAGTTGTTCTTGTTTAATTTCTGCATTTTCTATACCTTTTTTTCTCTGTTTTAAACTCTTTTCAGATTGCTCTGTAATTTCTATCTCTTCTGAAGTGAACTCCCATCCCAGTTTTAGTAAGTTATCTGTACATGTATTTTGAATTTTCAGTGTGTATATAATCTCACCTTGGATGGGGACTTTAAGAATCTCTCTTTTTGGAGAGGGAGAGAGAGAGGAAATGTGGGACTAAAGGATCAGTTAGGAGCCAGGCTGAGTTTCCATCTCATCTCCATCACTTACTAGTCATGCAACCGTGGGTAAGTTATTCTCACATCTCTGATCCTCAGTTTCTTTCTCTGAAAAAGGGGAGAACTAAACCCACTTCAGAGAGCCCATGAGATTTAAAATAAGTCCTGCCAAGTTCTAGACCATGGAGGTGCTCAGCAAATGTCAGTTTCTCCTCTTCTCAGCAGATGTAGGCAGAAAGGTGACGCTGGTAATAAAGTTCAGTGACACAATGAAAGTTCAAAAAACCAAAAGGCAAAAACTCTCTCTCTCTTTATACTCCATCCTATTTTTTTTTCAGGGCAACAGTCAGAACCAGGCCTTATTCTGGTGGCTCTGGGCTCTGTTCAGTGGTGACACTGGAGATCAGGTGACTGCAGTCTCTGGCCTGCCCTGCCATCACTGTGGGGACGCAGCCCCATATGAGCCATGACACAGCTTTCTCCACCCTTTCACTGAGGAATCCTGACCCAACCCCCTGTTTCAATTAGAGAGCCTGGCTTCCGCCTCTCCATAGATGAAGCACTTTGGGACCCTGTTAGCTGAAGAAGTCAAACCCTTAGTGCCACTGCTTCAAGATGGACACTCAAGACACGGGCTCAAGAACAGAGCCTCTGGTTCCTGATTTCAGCCCTGCTTCCACCCCTACATTGAGGACATATTCACCTTGCTTTTGAATGAGTCCATCTTCTCCCCTTCCTCCTTCTCCTCCTTCTAGCTTCAACCATACCATTACTACATATTAAAACATGGTACTAGCACCATCTTGATTAGGAGTCAAATGCCTCATTCTTCTTTTTTTAACATTCATTTATTTAATTTTTGCTTGTGCTAGCTCTCCGTTGCTTCGTGCGGGCTTTCTCTAGCTGTGGCAAGCGGGGGTCACTCTTGGTTGCAGTGCATGGGCTTCTCATTGTGATGGCTTCCCTTTTTGCAGAGCACGGATCCCAGACACGTGGGCTTTAGCAGTTGCAGCACACAGACTTGGTTTTTGTGAAGCATGAGGAATCTTCCCAGACCAGGGATCAAACCTGTGTCCCCTGCATTGGCCAGCAGATTCTCGTCCCCTGTGCCACCAGGGAAATGTGTTAAATGCCTCATTAAAAATAACCTCGCTCCCTATTCTTACTTTATCTATAAGCCAGCCACTTCGTAAAGCCTTTCCTGAGCACTCTTATCTGAAATGAACTATCTCCACATCTTCTTGTCTGCTCTACTCTGCTTTACCTGAATTTAGCTTTTACCAAACAAGGTTTTTGAAGACCAAGTGTGTAGCAAGTCCTGTTAGGCACCGTGATAACAACCATGAACAAGATGAGGTCTCTTCCTCAAGGGACCAAGGTTCTGGTCATCAAGCTGGATGAACACATAAACCACTGCCGGGCAGAGTAAGTGCTTCAGTCTAGGAATGCCCGAGGTCCAGGTGACACTAAGAAGCCTATGGTCTATACTTCCTAGGAGCAGGGGGAGGGGTGGGTAAGGTAATGAGCCCCAGAAGGAGGAGATGCTTGGGCTGGGACTTGAGGAAGAGGAGATTACTAAGCAGACAGCAGAGCTGAGAACAATCCAGGCTAAGAGAATAGTATGTTTAATGACACTGAGGTGGAGAGGAGCAAGGTCTCTTTGAGAAACCAAGAGACACCAAGCTCAGGAGGTGTGAAGAAGGCAAACAGGAGAAGATGAAGAGGGAGCTGCAGAGCCAAGTGTGCAGGGCCTCCGACAACATTCAGAATCACCCAGTGCTCCCCGTGGGACCATAGAAAGCCCTTGTAGGATGGAGCACAGGATCAGCAGGACAAGATTTTCACTGAACGGGACCAGGAGCACTGGAAGGGACCGGAGCAGAAATGGGGTGGTCAGTTAGAAAACCACTGCAAAACGTCAAGATAAGAGATGACGACTGCCTAGTTGAACTTGGGGAGCTGAGGGCAGAGAAAAGTGGGAATGGCAGAAGTGAGGCAGAATGAGCAGGTGTCTGCGATTGGGAGAAAGCAAGGCCCTAACAATTCTAGAGTCCAAAGGCCTCTCTAGGCCCAAGTAAGCTAGCTGTTTTCCAGGAGACGGTAATATCTCCTGCATCAGCACGGCGAGACCACAGCTAACTTCCAGCACCATGATTCCAGGTTGGCCCTGGGTCAGCATCTTAGGAGCTGGGGCACAGGGCCCTGACTAATTTCCTACCACTATCTCACCCAGTTATACATTCTGAATAGGTCTTCAATTAATGCGTGTGAGTATGTGTGCGCATGCTCCGTTGTGTCCAACTCTTTTGTGATCCCATGGACTGTAGCTCACTAGGCTCCTCTATCCATAGGATTTCCCAGGCAAAAATACTGGAGTGGGTTGCCATTTCCTTCTCCAAAGGGATCTTCCAAAGAGACTGAACCTGCGTCTCCTGCTTGGCAAGTGGTTTCTTTACCGTTGAGTAGTTCTGTAGTTTAAGAACATATACATTTGGGCTTCCCTGGTGGTTCACTGGTTATCATTTTGCCTTTCAACGCAGGATGTGTGGGTTCAATTCCTGTTGATGGAGTTAAGATTCTACATACCCCATCAGCCAAAAAAAACAAATCATAAAACAGAGACAATATTGTAACAAATTCAATAAAGACTTTTACAATGGGCCACATTAAAAAAAATAACATATTGAGAAATTTCTTTTTTTTTCACCGTCAAAAATTGATTTTATTTTTTATTTTTTTCATTTCATATATGATATTATACATGTTTTAATGCCACTCTCCCAAATCATCCCACCCTCTCCCACAGAGTCCAAAAGACTGTTCTATACGTCTGTGTTTCTTTTGCTGTTTTGCATACAAGGTTATCGTTACTATCTTTCTAAATTCCATATATATGTGTTAGTATACTGTATTGGCATTCTCTCATTTAAAAAAAAAACAAACTTGAATTCAGAAACATAAATGTACACTAAAAAATTAAGTTAGTTTAAAATTTTAAATGTTTAAAAACAATATTTCCTGACCTCTGGTCACTGCTTTTAGATGGAGGAGGTGCTTAAATCCAAGTTTATTGAGAATATGAATCAATTTTGTTTTGTTTCTTATCATAACTTACTTTTTGGAGTAAACTTCCTTCAGAGAAAAAATAAAGTAACATATACCTTGAGGAAAACAAAGACCTGTTTAAATTCGGCCTAGAAACTGGTGACCTGTTTAAACCAGCATAAAAACTGTTTTTTTCTGAGGGGCCATGGAAAGCCCTGGCAGGATGGAGCACAGACCAGGTGAGCGGGACAAGGTCTTCATTGAAAGGGACCAGAAGTGCTGGAAGAATGCCAGCCTCTCTGCCACAGAAACTGGTGACTCTGTTACCCTGTCACTCCCTGCAGGTGTTTAAAAATAAGGAGTTTGAGAGTGAGGCTGCTCCCATTTCTTCATCTACCCCATGTGAGTGCAGGTGTGGGATGCAGAGCTCACCTGGCAGTCCTCACCCAGCCCTCTGCACACCTGGCCCTACAGCAAGCAAGCATGGCCAGAAGGTGCACAGTTGCATCTGTCTGCGACAGGGCGGATGTCATTGTGGTTATGCCGAAAATCTACCAGCTCTCTGAAAAATAACATTGGGGTCACAGAGCCTCCTCGGTGGGTTTGACGTGTTGCTTTGACATCCCCCCATCCTCTGTCATGCTCTGCACAAGGGGGCTGCCAGCCCTCTGGTTAACAGTTTTCTAAGTAGCAAGGCTAGAAGACCTCCACACCAGTTACAGCTCACTTCCGGGAGAGTGGGATAGGACGATTCTATTTTCAAGCTTTGTACCCCAGAATCTGGGCATCGTCATCCTCAGGAACCTGGTCCCCAAGATCCAAATATCTGCAGGTTGACTCTGGCTCCCCTCCAACGCTTCCTCCACCAGCAAGGTGCACCTTCGTGGCCGGCCATCCTCTTCACCTCCCTCCTGATGGCATCCTTTGGCCAAAAGGGCCATTTAACACTCCTGCGGTGGGAACAGAGATGAAGCAAAATGGGAAATTATCTAAAATGAGGACTGCCTTGTCAGTGGCCTATCTGGACTTGGCTGTTTCCTTGTGACCCTCACAGATGTGATTAAGGCACAGCTCTGTGTCTACGCAGCCAGGGACACAAACACACACACATATTGGTATGCCAGGGGACCAACTGCTGTGTGCCATAGTCATATCCATCATTACAAAGGGTTTTCCTTCCTCAGCCTCCCTAGTCCTCCATTTGAAAATGTTCCATGAACATGAGCGACTGCTCAATGATAGAGATGCGCTGGATCTACTACAGCTTTACTAGTAATTGCAAAAATTGAGAAACTGCTGGGACTTTCCTGGAGGTCCAGTGGCTAAGATTCCACACTCCCAATCCAGGGAGCCCAAGGTTCCATCCCTGGTCAGGGAATTAGGTCCCACATGCTGCCACTAAGACCCAGCACAACCAAATAAGTAAAGAAGTGCTTTTTCAAAAATTGAGAAACTCCTTAAATGTCTGTTAATAGGGAAACTAAATTATGGAACACTCATATAAAATGCTGGAGAAGGAAATGGCAATCCACCCCAGTATTCCTGCCTGGGAAATCCCATGGACAAAGGAATCTGGTGGGCTACAGTCCCTGGGGTCAAAAACAGAGTCAAACACGACTAAGCATATAAAATACGCTCCTTTAGAAGTATGGGTAGATCTACAGGTGCTGACATGAAAAGCTTTCCCCTTCTACTGTTAGATAAAAAATGCAGGTTGCAAAAAAAAAAAATGTGTATAGTACAACCAGGTGTCTAAAATGATGTATAAGCATCTGTTTGTGCATAGACTATATATGAGGGGCACACATAAGTGGTTTTCTCTAGAGAATGGATGATGGGAGGAGAGTTGAGACAGGGAAACTTCCCATATTCTTTTTTTGTATTGTCTGAAGTTTTTCAATAATATACAACTTTGGTAATTTAAAAGACACTTAAAAATATCTCTAAATATATAACGTTAAATGGTGTGTGTTAGAGTAAGTACCTCGGATGCCTTGGGTAGAGGGGTGAGGGAGTGTTGACATCAAAGTTAAAAAGAGAAAATCCCATCCAAGACTCAAGCTCAGACTCCACGAAGGGAGTTTTGCAGTTTTGCAAACACAGCTCAGCCTGCCGTGATATGACATGTGACATCTGGGAGGGTGTCTGGGACATAGGCCTCACCACCTGGCAGAACTCATGAATGGGGCAGAGACATGGAACAGATAACACCAGGTGCCCCCTCTAGAAACAGGGGGCAGCAACATGAGGGGCAGGCACTGTGGCAGGGGTCCCCAATGCCTGATGATTGGAAGTGGAGCTGATGTAATAATAATAATAAAGTGCACAATAAATAAAATGTGCCTGTATCATCACCAAACCATCCCCTGCCTCCAGTCGGTGGAAAAGTTGTCTTCCACTAAACTGGTCCCTGATGTCAAAAAGTTTGGGCATCGCTGCCTATGGGATGCAAAGTGGGAAGACCCGGAAGAAATGAAAGAGGGGACCCACTATGAGGTGGAAGGTTTCAGGACAGCAGCAGACAAAAAAGGAAGGGGCCAAGTGTGTATCAGGTTCAGACAGGAAGAAACATCTCCACACAGGCTGACCCATGTGCCTGCCAAGCACCCAGAGCCAGAAGAATGAGATTCAGATGCCAAGGCTCGGGAGCTGGCCAGGGGCTGAAACAGAAGCGCTTTCCAGCATGGGGAGTGAACAGTTCAGATCATCAGTGGCGCTAGTGGTAAAGAATCTGCCTGCCACACAGGAGACGACACAAGAGACACGGGTTTGATCCTTGGCTCTGGAAGATTCCCCTGCAGTAGGAAATGGCAACCCCGCTGGCAGGATTCTTGCCTGAAAATGCCACGGACAGAGGAGCCTGGCAGGCTATAGTCCATGGGGTCGCAAAGAGTCAGACACGACTGAGCGCACCATAAGATTACCCTATGGGCATGTAGTCGGGGGTGATAGGAAAGACCAGGACAGGGGCCTGGGCAGGAGGCTGGGCAGAACCAGCATTCAGAGGTTCCAAGCCAAGGCAAGGCTGAGCTTACACGCAGAGCTTCCATGCAGACCTGCAGGTCACCAGGAGGCTTCAAGAGTGACACCATCACATTCCCTTTTGGAGAATACTGTTCACAGCAGTGTGGCTGGGGGACTGGCCGGAACAGGAGCTAGTGTGGAGGCTGTTGCAGTGGCCTGGAAGGAACGAGGCTGCGGTGGCCAGGTTTAACTGCTGAGGAAAGAGGATGAGGAGCAGAAAAGCACAGACCTCACACACTGCTTGACCGGCTGACTGGTGGAAGTCTCCTCAATGGAAGGAAGGTCTCTTCCTCTGTGGGCACCCGGACGCCCCTGTCCGAGTCCCCCAGAGGTGGGCCAGTCACTAACCCCTCTTAGTCTCAGCCCTCAGGGCCCACTTCGCCGGGACCTAAAGCCCCAAGTTGTCAGTGCCAGGGCCACTCTGAATGAGGTCAAAGGAAGTGGACATTTCTCTCGCCTTCCTGCTCACTCACCCTCCCTTCTAGAAATCTCTCATCTCTATGTTCTGCCTCTGTCACACCCACAAGATAGCCCTTCCAAGGGCCACATCCAACCATCCTTGTCCTTGTTCTCCACCTGGCCAGATTGCCTCGAAGGCCCCCATTCACGGACCCCCACGCCCTCACCCCTCTCTGGGCTGGAGGGTGAGAACCGCGAAAAGGAGGGCTTCAAGTGACATCACATCCTCCGAATGCGAAATCAGGCTCGGCGGCCGGTCGAAGGGCGAAACTTCCCCCGGCCCGGTCGGTGATCCACCGGCTCCTGCGCGCCTCGGAGTTTCCGCGGCGGGGAGCGCGCCATGGTCTCACTCTTGACCGCCCTGATCCTGCCGCTGGCCCTGCAGCTGCTCGGTGAAT
>SJYC01144018.1:0-62034 GCA_006408675.1 Madoqua kirkii
GGGGCTCCCAGCTCAATCTCGCTGCCCGTGTGCCGCAGATGCCCCCAAGGTCCTTGGGTCACTCTCGTTCCGGATGTCGCCGACGCAGAAGGAGACCAGACTGGGCGAGAAGGTGGAGCTGCAATGCGAGGTGATACCGTCCGGCATGACGTCAGGGTGCTCCTGGCTCCGCCAGATACCCGGGGACGACCCCAGACCCACCTTCCTAATATACCTCTCTGCCCAACGGGTCAAGCTAGCCCAGGGACTGGACCCCGAACACATTTCGGGGGCCAGGGTCGCCGGCTCCAAATTCCAGCTCACCCTGAGCAGTTTCCGCCAGGAGGACCAAGGCTACTATTTTTGCTCCGTCTTGAGCAACTCGATCCTGTACTTCAGTAACTTCGTGCCTGTCTTCTTGCCAGGTTCGGCGCCCCGGGTCTGCTTTGGGGTTCGCGTCTGAGTCCGTTTTTCACAGGGGCACCGCTGCTTTAGAGTCTCTTGGGGTTCGAGCCTCTGAGGGCTACTTAGATACTGTTCCCAATTCACAGAGGAGAAAACTGAGGCTAGGGTGCGACTGGGTAGTAATTCAAGGTGACTTTTTGGGTCTGGTTGTCTGGGCTCGAGTTCCGGGCTAGTATGATCCTGGGCAAGTTATTGCACTTCAATTATCTGAGCTTCCCTCTGCTGGTCAGTAGAAGGCCAGTGTCCCACCCTCTCACCCCTGCCTCCTCCAAGCCCTCGAGGTTTCTGGTGGGGCCCTGGAGAGAGGCCGGGCGGAGGGGCAGGGGCCTCTGTGTTCATGTCCAAGGCACCCAGTGCGCTCAGACGACCAGGTGGTCTTTCAGCATCTCCCTGCGCTGAGCGCCGAGCTCCGCTGAGCCTCTACGGCTTCTTCAGTGGCTAATCCGGAGGGAGTGCGCCCCTAGCAAAGGCTGGCGGAGAGGAGGGAAGGGTTCGCGGGCACAGCTCCAACGCGGCCCCTAACCACTCTCTGTTGTTCCCGCAGCGAAGCCCACCACCACGCCGGCGCTGCGGCCATCCACGCGCGCGCCCACCATCGCGCCGCAGACTACGTCTGTCTCTCCGCGCTCAGAGGTGTGCCGGCCCTCGGCGGGCAGCACAGGTGAGGCTAGCGCAGCAAAGGCCCTCACCGGGGCCACGCTGATCTTCCTAGCAGCCCAAGCGGTGGGGAAACGAAAGCCGAAACGGGGAAAGGGACGTGCCCGCACCAACGCGGTGGGTTAGGTTGGTGGGGGGTGCCCAGGGTAGGGTGAGGGATCCCGGGCCCTCTCCTAAATGTCCGCGTCTTCTGTGTCGTCAGTGGACACGAGCTGGCTGGACTTCGCCTGCGATATCTACATCTGGGCTCCGCTGGTCGGGACCTGCGCCGTCCTTCTCCTCTCACTGGCCATCACATGCATCTGCTACTGCCGTAAGTCCTGGGGAATCGCGCGGGAAGACTCAGCTCGATTTTTGCAGCGCTTTGCTTTAGGCAGCCCTTGCGGGCAGTTCAGTTAGTTGGGTTCGGATTTCTGGAACTTTGAGCTGCACCGCAGAGCCAGGCACTGCCTATGTCTTTCCTGGAGAGAGAACGCGGGGGAAAACTTCTTCTCTTTCCACATCCCGGGAAGTTTTTAGAAAGATATAGCCCCATCCCCGGAGCGGCAGCCTCAGGGGTAGGATGTTCCACCCGCAAAGCCCGCAGGTCTGGGCTTATTACAAACGCCTAGGATGGGGAAGGAAATGGCAACCCACTCCAGTGTTCTTGCCTGGAGAATCCCAGGGATGGGGGAGCCTGGTGGGCTGCCGTCTATGGGGTCGCACAGAGTTGGACACGACTGAAGCCACTTAGCAGCAGCAGGATGGGGATGGGAGTAGGGCGGGGCCGGCTGTGGCCTGGGCACCAGATCCCAGGAAACCTGGGTCAAAACCACTACAGGCAGTGGTTTATCCTTGGCCCCCTCCTTGTGAGCCCCTACCCCAATTTGGATTCTACTGCAGGTGGCTGTACTAACCCACGTTCACCCACGTCTGTATTTGCAATGCTTTTTAAATTGATGTGAAGAGGGTGCCAAAGAAGACCTCACTTCAGTTCTCAAGAGTTAAATGCTACTTACTGCATTGCACTATATTCAATATCTTGTAATTATCTATAAAGGAAAAGAATCTGAAATATTTATTTACATATACATGTATATATACCTTTACATATATATGTATATGTGTTATTCCCTCAGTCACATCTGACTCTTTGGGACCCCATGGACTGTAGCCCACCAGGCTCCTCTGTCCACAGAATTTCCCAGACAAGAATACTAGAGTGGGTTGTCATTTCCTCCTCTAGCAGATCTTCCTGACCCAGGAATCAAACCTGGATCTCCTGCATTGCAAACAGATTCTTTATCATCTGAGCCACCAGGGAAGCCCCATATATATATATTTACATACATAAAAATTGAATCACTTTACATCTGAATCTAACACAATATTGTAAATCAACTATACTTCAATTTTAAACTTTTAATAATAATTATTAAAACTATAAAATGTAAATATATTATGCTTTATAGCTTGTGTTTTAGTAAATTAATCTTCTTTTCAGTGTCAATCATTATTATGCACTGTCATTTTACAAGTTTACTTTATTATGATGTATTTTTTCCAAATATTTACTTATTTGGCTGCGCTGGGTTTTAGTTGCAGCACATGGGATCTTTTATTAACAGTTTTAGCATGTAGGATCTAGTTCCCTGATCAAGGATCAAACCCTGGCCCTCTGTAACGGCAGTGTGGAGTCCTATACACTGTACCACCAAACACCTATGATGTATTTTTTATAACGTTGATGTAGTTATTGTTTGCTTTGAAAAAAATAGTCATAGCCACACTAGAAAAAACTTATAATCCTAAATAAACAGGAAAAGTGAAGCAGAAATCATGTTTGGAACTATTGGTCATGGTGAGATAATCATTTTACCCTTTCTTTTTTCTTAACCAGGGAACCGAAGACGTGTCTGCAAATGTCCCAGGTGAGTCTCTTATAATCTCTGGACCTGCTCATCCCAGGCAGCAGATGGTGGGGATCTTTTCCAGACAGAGGCCATGGCAGCAGAGTCCTGAGGTCCAGGGAGTTACTCTAGTGTCTGAACAGTTGCAGGCAGAAGGCTGACACTGGGGAGGAGATGGAAGCGAAGTTGGACTAATGGAAAGAGCAGTGTGATTTCAGGAAATGCCCATCTTATTTGGCCTAACCTGAAGTATTCCCCCACTTAATCCTATATCCCTGCGTGCTCAGTCGTGTCTGACTCTTTGCAACCCCATGGACACCCACCAGACTCCTCTGTCCCTGGGATTCTTCAGGCAAGAACACTGGAGTGGGTTGCCATTTCCTCCTCCAGGGCATCTTCCTGACCCAGGGCTCGAACACATTTCTCTTTACTACTGCGCCACCTGGGAAGCCCCAAAGACCCAAGGTTCTTTTATCTGGATGATTCCGTCTGAGTCTTGTTTTCTTTCTTTCCTTCATAAATATTGATTTCTTTCTTTTAAAGTTTTTATTTATTTGGCTGCACTGGGTCTTCATTGTGCCACACAGGATCTTTAGCAGCGCATGTGAACTTCCCTGGTGGCTCAGAAGGTTAAGCGTCTGTCTACAATGAGGGAGACCTGGGTTTGATCCTTGGGTTGGGAAGATCCCCTGGAGAAGGAAATGGCAATCTACTCCAGTACTATTGCCTGGAAAATCTCATGAACAGAGGAACCCGGTAGGCTACAGTCCATGGGGTCGCAAAGAGTCGGACACGGCTGAGCAACTTCACGTTCACGTGAACTCTTAGCTGCGAGCATGTGGGATCTAGTTCCCTGACCAAGGATCAAACCTGGGCTCCCTGCATTGGGAGCACAGAGTCTTAGCCACTGGACTACTAAGGAAGTCCGAGTCTTATTGTTTTCTTATGAAAACTTTTTTTATTTTCCCATTGGTTTGGGCTAGCTTTTGGGGGTGGGAGGGGAGAGTCACTTTTATCGCCTGACAAATACCACTTGATTTTTAAAAAATGGCCTCAGTTGCTCATTTCCCTGTGGCAACTCAGGGCCTTGATTTACTGCCAAGGACTGGAGGGGGAAGAAGGAGAAGTCAGGGAGAGAGGCAAAGAACTATCTGGCAGTTCAAGTGACTCCCTCATCCATTTCCAGCCCATGATCATTCTGAAATGATCAGGAAAAGACATAAGTGAAAAACGGTGTCTGAAAGAGAAGCCTCAGTCTCTTTTCTCCTTCCAGCTTAGTCTGAGGCAGCACTGCCCTAACATCTAGCAAGTGCCCTCTCTAGCCCAGCACAGTGATGGGAGTCACACCCAGGGAATTCCTTATGCTCACAGCAGCCCAACATGGGAACACCACAGTGCCATCTCACAGGTTACTGGCTCAGAGATCAGGAAGTCAAGCCAAGGTGGCAGAGGCATGCTTACAATAATGCTATCAATAATGCTGTGATTTAGTTGCTCAGTCGTGTCCAACTCTGCGACCCCATGGACTATAACCCACCGGACTCCTTTGTCCATGGGATTTCCCAGGCAAGAATACTGGAGTAGGTTGCCTTTTCCTTCTCTGGAGGATCTTCGAAATCCAGGAATTGAACCCACATCTGCTCTTTGCTGGTGGATTCTTTACCACTGAGCCACTCATCAATAATATTGGGTTGGTCCAAAGTTCATTTAAGTTTTTTCCCAAAACCCAAATGAACTTTCTGGCCAACTCAATCATAACAACCTTAAAGTTTACCAGTGCTTTATATATGTGAATATATATAAAGTTTTTAAGTTTCAAGTTTCATAACAATCTTTAAAGTAGTCAGTGTGGTTACCATTTTATAGATGAGGAAACTGAGGCTTAAGATCTTTAGTGACTTGTCTGAGGCCATACTGCTAGCAAGCAGGAGAGCTGCAACTTCTGTTCAAAGCCCAGGCTCCTCTCTGTGGTTGGGGGCCAGGGCAGAGGGGGTTAACGATAACCAACTCTATTCACCATTCCTTTCAGTAGATGAAAATGTTTCAAGTTTTATACCTGAGGTTTGCATTTCATACTCGATATTTCTCTGCAGAAACCCAAGTTTAGTGTCTTATACATTGTTATTTTTTAACAATGGAAATGTAATGAATTTCCAATGCATATACTAAAGGTGATATACCAATGGATACCCTTTAAGAGTAGAGAAGGATTTTTTAGCAGTTTCAATATTGGAAAGATTTTGGAGGAGAATCATCCGTTATCTCTATCTTTTCTGAAATTTTGAAATGAGTAACTGAGACTAAAACTCTGTCCCAAAATACAAAACCATGCAGATTAAAACTATGAGCAATTCACACACCTGAGTTAATAAGCTCAGTGATGACCAAGGGCAGCTCAACTTCAGCCCCTAGGTTTTGAAGGATGTTGTGTATAGACATGACACTCACGATGAATCAGCCCATTTAGAAGGTGCTAGCCCAGTAGTGAATTAACACATCAAATTTGGGTCATCACAGGGACTTTTAGGTAAAATAGCTCTACTTGACTGACAGATGGTGGTTCATTCACATCCTCCCCTATCGCTGTGATCCTCTCAAGGGCTGAGAATCGACTCAGATGATGGCTTGGTTATCAGGTGCTTCTCACACCTCCATGGGGACCTTGACAAAGTCTCCAAGAAGCTAGACTAACTGGCTTCAGATGCTGGCTCCAGCCCCTCCTGCCACGTGACCTTGGGCACATTCTCCAGCCTCTCATCTCAAGATGGCACAAGGAAAGTTCTTGGCAGGGTTGCTGAGACCTAGTCCCATGCTGGTGGCCTGGGGAGAAGTCCTCAGAGCCCCCTGCAGCCTGGGAAGCTGGCGGGGGTGTGTGGGCAGACATGAGTGGGTGCTGCGTCGGGTTGCAGGGGCTCCTGTGCACTGACAGTCCCCACCTCTCTTTCAGGCCGGTGGTCCGACAAGGAGGCAAGCCCAAACTTTCAGAGAAATTCGTCTAACCTGGCGACGGGCCCCGTGTCACAGCCACTACGAGACTTCATACTGAGACCTCTCCTGACAGGGAGAGCAAGGATCCTTCCCTTTAGATTTCTCCCCTGCTTCCTTCCTTCTCATTAGTATTCTTTTTCAAGGGGGTGGGGTGGGAAGAGTTACTTTTTCTTTATTATTTACTTTGATACAAAACAAGACTCTCAGGACTCTCGTGTCTAAGGCATACCACAAGGGTTATCACGCTGTTGTGCTCCCATCCTGAGGCGGAGGGCGGGCAGGCCAGAGCTACCACAAGCTCGGTTCTCAGAACCTGGCTGTGAGAACTGGTGGGGGCCTCGGCACCCACTCAGCCCCAACCTCTCCTCCACCCATTTTACAAAGGAGGACGCTGAGGCCCAGAGATGGGAAACGGCTGGATCAGAGTCCTAGCAGGGCTCCACACAACTGAGGTCTTTCTTCCAGAGGCCTCTGTCTCAGCGTGGAGAGCTGGATCTCAAGCCTCAAGAGAACCAGTTATTTCTGAAGCACCTGTGATAGACCCATGACTACCCAGAGCCTCTGTGAGGTAATGAAATAGGACAAGAGTTCTTGACAGAGTTCTGTGATCCTGCTGAACAGGATCAGATTATTTTTTTATAATCAAGCATGAAATTATACAGATAATAGGAATTCTTCCAATGAGGTGGAAGGAGTGAACTGAACCCTGGAAAATGACCTCTGAAGAAAATCTCTGGGAAATCCCAGCCTGGAGGCAGATAGTTCTCCCAGCCCTTGTGTTGCGGAAGGACCCATGAAAGAGGAGAGGCCACCCTCTGCAAGCATGATTTGAATGTTTCGAAAGTTGAATGGAGTTCAACTCTCTCTAAACCTTGAGATTCCGTATTCAAACATGCTCCTGGGTCATTGGTGAGTTTTTATAGCTTGTAAGGGGAGAACTGTGACTGAGCAGCTGGCACAGGCCCTGGCACCCCAGGCTAGCAGCTGAGGGGATGTACAGACAAACTCTGGTGAGGAGGCTACGAGCCCAGCTGCAGCCCTACAAGGCATTTCCTTTCTTACTGTGTTCTGCAAAAACTGCATGCTCACTGGAAGAAAAAATGTAGCTAAGGTAGTAAGAATCATCTGTAATTCTTTACCTCAGGGATAATCCATTGTTAATATTATGAGCTACATTCTTCCTGATTATTTTCTGTGCCTAAATATAAAACATATAAAACATATAATTTTTTTAAATTGGATTGCACTATGCTTTTATAAGTGGCTTTAATAAACAAACATTTATGGCTTACTTCTTAATAGCAAAGTCATATTTCATTTTTCGTTGTGCCATTATTTAACCATGACTTGATATTTCATTGTTTCCAATCTTCCACTACTGTAATAACAAATACTACTAAAAAGTTGCAGACATCTTGAGGACAAATACCTAAAATTCTTGGGTCACTGCCCACTTTCACCTCAGACTCCCCATTTTCACATCAATCAAAATCAATTCATCTCTTCTTGTATCATCTTCCTTCATTTTGTTCTTCCTTTGTAACAGATGAATTGCTACTCTTCTCATAATAAATCACAAAATCTTCATTCTGTCCTTCAGGTGAAATAGAGATACAGAAAAGTGCACAAACTGTAAGCGTACAAGCCATTATTCACTGAACTCTCACATAGCCAGCACCACATCATAAACAGAACTTTCCCTGCCCTCTAGAAATGGCCTTCCACAGCCTCAATTTTAAAAAGCAGTCTACTTTTAGAGAACAAAAATCTAGAGGAAAAGTATCATCAGTGTGGGAAAGCAGAAGAGAAACTGGGAAGGTTTCTTCAAGACAAAATCTGGCTCTGACCCCTCCTCCCAAATCTATCAAGCTAAGCAGAATGGGGATGGAGAGGGCACAACCCAGGGATAGAGGCCTAGCTTGGAGTGGGTGGCAGGCTCTGGGCTGTCTCTGTGTTTCCGGAAAGAGGTGAGGAGGAGCATTCTTCAAAGGGAGGGACAGTAAAAGGGCCACATTCTTTCTGAGTTACATTCTTCTACATTTGTTCTCCAACTTGCAGCTCAGGTGTGAGCAACCGGAAGTCATGAGGCTCCAGAAAGGATTAAATACTCCCTGATTTTTTTTCATATCCTCATGAAAGGGGTGGGCTTCCCTGATAACTCAGACAGTAAAGAATCTGTGCCTGGTGGACTACAGTGCTGGGGATGTGCAAAAGTCAGCACGACTGAGCAACTAACACACACATGAAAGGATTTCTTCACTCACCACAAATAAAATGGTAAAACAACAATTTGGCGATTAAAAATATTAACACAGGAAAAAGCAATCATTAGAAATGGCCTTCGAGACCAGGAAGAAAATAGAGCGGCAGTGTACAGAACAGGAGGCCTAAGGCACGCCGGGGGTGGGCTGTGAATCTAGGCTCAGGGCGCACTGGAGACCACAGACATCCAGCCTGCTTGTTCTCCCCGTGCAGAAGGAGGACTGACAGTTAAGAGCTGGAGGCCTCAGTCCCAACAGTCTTTTTTTTTTTTTTCTCTTTTACTTGCTAATCTCTAGCCTGAAGCACTGGTTTTTACCAATTTTCCTACGTCAAAGATGCCCACAACACATTTTTGGATCCTGAAAAACAGGAACTAAGAGAAATCACTTTTGTACTATGCAGTAAAGCTTGGTTCAGCTGGCCAGAATCCAGTTTCAACACTTAGTAAGGATGCATTCTCCTATCAAGACCATAGCCCAATTGTTGAAGAAAAAGAGAAATTGGTTGTTTCTTTTCCCCAGCTTTTAAACTGCCTTGACAGAGCTCACCCTACGGAAATCCCCTGTGACACTTCAGCAAGTGGGTCAGAGAGAACTTTCTCTTTTCTTTTAACCAGGAAGAAGCTGCCCCTCCCTTCTGCACTGGGCCTGTGTGCAAATCTTTCCTGTACATGATTTTGCAATAGCAAATTTACGACAGCCATGATTTTACAAGCTATTCCTAAAAGCAGACTTGAGTCATTCTTCTCTACCATCATAAACAGAACTTTCCCTGCCCTCTAGAAATGGCCTTCCACAGCCTCAATTTTAAAAAGCAGTCTACTTTTAGAGAACAAAAATCTAGAGGAAAAAGTATCATCAGTGTGGGAAAGCAGAAGAGAAACTGGGAAGGTTTCTTCAAGACAAAATCTGGCTCTGACCCCTCCTCCCAAATCTATCAAGCTAAGCAGAATGGGGATGGAGAGGGCACAACCCAGGGATAGAGGCCTAGCTTGGAGTGGGTGGCAGGCTCTGGGCTGTCTCTGTGTTTCCGGAAAGAGGTGAGGAGGAGCATTCTTCAAAGGGAGGGACAGTAAAAGGGCCACATTCTTTCTGAGTTACATTCTTCTACATTTGTTCTCCAACTTGCAGCTCAGGTGTGAGCAACCGGAAGTCATGAGGCTCCAGAAAGGATTAAATACTCCCTGATTTTTTTTCATATCCTCATGAAAGGGGTGGGCTTCCCTGATAACTCAGACAGTAAAGAATCTGTGCCTGGTGGACTACAGTGCTGGGGATGTGCAAAAGTCAGCACGACTGAGCAACTAACACACACATGAAAGGATTTCTTCACTCACCACAAATAAAATGGTAAAACAACAATTTGGCGATTAAAAATATTAACACAGGAAAAAGCAATCATTAGAAATGGCCTTCGAGACCAGGAAGAAAATAGAGCGGCAGTGTACAGAACAGGAGGCCTAAGGCACGCCGGGGGTGGGCTGTGAATCTAGGCTCAGGGCGCACTGGAGACCACAGACATCCAGCCTGCTTGTTCTCCCTGTGCAGAAGGAGGACTGACAGTTAAGAGCTGGAGGCCTCAGTCCCAACAGTCTTTTTTTTTTTTTTCTCTTTTACTTGCTAATCTCTAGCCTGAAGCACTGGTTTTTACCAATTTTCCTACGTCAAAGATGCCCACAACACATTTTTGGATCCTGAAAAACAGGAACTAAGAGAAATCACTTTTGTACTATGCAGTAAAGCTTGGTTCAGCTGGCCAGAATCCAGTTTCAACACTTAGTAAGGATGCATTCTCCTATCAAGACCATAGCCCAATTGTTGAAGAAAAAGAGAAATTGGTTGTTTCTTTTCCCCAGCTTTTAAACTGCCTTGACAGAGCTCACCCTACGGAAATCCCCTGTGACACTTCAGCAAGTGGGTCAGAGAGAACTTTCTCTTTTCTTTTAACCAGGAAGAAGCTGCCCCTCCCTTCTGCACTGGGCCTGTGTGCAAATCTTTCCTGTACATGATTTTGCAATAGCAAATTTACGACAGCCATGATTTTACAAGCTATTCCTAAAAGCAGACTTGAGTCATTCTTCTCTACCAAAGGGAACTGCAGGAGGCCTCCATTACCGAGATTAGGTTAAATGCAGAGGCACTGAAAGCAGATTCTTGGCTGCGCTAGAAATTAACTGTGCATTCTCCAGCAAATGACAATGCCTCGATACCTCAGTTTCCTCACTTGTAAAATGGAGGTAACAATAGTCCTTATCTCAAAAGGTTGTTGGCAAGAATATATGTATTTTTTTCAGTGCCTAGAACAGCTTCTGGAATGCAGTAACAAACGTATCCTGAAAAAATGAACGTGTATAAAACTTGTCAAAATTACTATTGTACCAGTTACACTCTGAACACAGCCACTTGTGTCTGACTCTTCTAACTTCTCTTATATCCATAAAAGGGGTACACAAGTCATTCCTGAGAGGTCCATGTACTATGTATACGCAGGGATCTCTGCCATACGCATCCCACAAGAGCTCAGTCTCAGATGGACACGACCTCTGCACTGCGTGATGAGAAGCTCCCTCCAGCCTGGCATCCTGAGCACCACACCCTGTCTGTGTGGCAAGACTCTTACCATCCTTGAAACAGTGTAGTTTTCAAGACATTTCCCTCTAGTTATAAACTGTAGTGAGCATATGCTTCATTTACTTCCAAAGCAGAAACAGCTGGCTTATAGCACATGCTCTGTTTCTTGTGATGACCTACACTCATTTTAGCAGTCACTTAATAATCTCCAGCAAGGCAGATGTGAACTTGTACAGCAGAAACAGTATGAAAAGCTTGTGCTCTACTGTTGGTCATCTCAGCACCTACTGAAGGCCCCGTCCCTGTGGGCCTAGTTCACCTCTGAGACGCCAGCTACCAGTTTCCCTCTTCTGCCCTCTCTGAGCTGGCTATGATTTGCGTATGTCGTGTGTCCCATGTTTTATTGGCTTAATGAAATAAAACCTACCTACCGGCTATTCAGCATTTACCATGGGCCAGGTATCTCATTTAGGCCTCCTCAAAACCATGAGGTGGGGCTTCCCAGGTGGTGTTAGTGGCAAAGAACCTGCCTGCCAATGCAGGAGACGTAAGAGATGCAGGTTCCATCCCTGGACTGGGAAGATCCCCTGGAGGAGGGGAGCATGGCAACCCACCCCAGGATTCTGGCCTAGAGAATCCCACGGACTGAGGAGCCTGGCAAGTTACAAACAGTAGGACACAACTGAAGCAACTTAGCACGCATGCAAAACCATGAGGTAGAAACTATCATTCTGCTTTACAGATGGGTCCACTAAGGCATAGATAGAAAGTTTCTTTCTTTCTTTTTCTTAAAGGCATAGACTTTATTTATGTTTATGCTGGGTCTTCAGCCCTGTGCAGGCTTTTCTCTACTGGTAGTGTGTGGACTCTAGAGTGTGGGCTCAGTAGCAGTGACTCATGGGCTTAGTTGCCTCACGCCATGTGGAATCTTCTTGGACCAGGGATCGAACCTGTGTCCTTTGCAATGGGAGGCAGCTTCTTAACCATTGGACTACCAGGGAAGTTGGATGGAAGTTTCTATCACTTGCCCAAGACCACACAACTGGAATTTGGTGGAATCAGGATTTGAACTCAGATCTAATCCCATATGCCAAACTCTTAAATGCCCTGCTATATTGATTATTTTATAGTCTGTCTTTAATTTTTAAATGAGGCAGATACAGGCATACTTGAGATATTGTAGATCTGGTTTCAGACCACTGCAATAAAGTGAATATCACAATAAAGTGAATCATAAGAATTTTCTGATTTCCCAGTGCATATAAAAGTTATGTTTATACTATACCATAGTCTATTAAATGTATACTATATATATGTCTAAAAAAACGCACATACCTTAATTTTTAAAATTTTGTGGCTAAAAAATGTTAACCATCGTCTGAACCTTCAGCAAGTTCCAGCAGTAACATCCAAGATTACTGATCACAGATCACATAACATACAAAAATGAAAAAGTTTAAAATATTGCTGGAATTACCAAAATGTGACAGAGACACGAGGTGAGCAAATGCTCTTGGAAAAATGGCACCTGTAAGTTTGCTAGATGCAGGGTTGCCACAAACCTTCAATTTGTTAAAAAAAAAAAAAGGCACTGTATCTGTGAAGCAGAAAAAAGTAACATACAATAAAATAGGGTCTTCCAATAGAGCATTTAAAAATGCTTTAAAGCTTTATAAGCATCTCAGAACCAAGATGCACACTTTGTACCTTCGCAGATACCAAGATAGAAAACAAAGGTCATCATTGGCTCTGAAATTTGACACATGGCAAGAAGACTGTTCTAGAACAAGTGTAGAATAGGGCTTCTGTCTGTAGTTAGGGTGAGGTTCCTGCTTCTACCATGAATACCACCAGAGGCCAAGAAATGTATGTCAAGGAGATATTCCAGTAATAGCAAACTCGTTTGTCTCACATCTCAGGACAGATGAGAAGCTGCATTGACTACTGGTTATTGATGACTTAATTCCATTCTATGAATGAAATTTCACCTGTTACCTGGCTGAGATGCACAGTTAAGTGCATCTTGTGGCAGAGACCACAAGTTACTTTCATAACAACTATTCACCCCTTCTTCCTTCCTAACAGAACCTTCCTTTCATTATAGCCAGTAATGTGCCTGGCTCAAAGACTACATTATCCAGACTTCCCTGCAGCCAAGTGTGGCTAGTAAGTCACTGGGTAGAGCTTCCAGGAAAGACTTCAAAAGGGCTACCTTAGGTGGAAGCTTGTTCTTTCTCCACTTGCTTCCTCCTTGCTGTCTGGAACACAGACATGATCAGAGGTGAAACTGAGGCCACACGGCAAGACTGTGGGTCCCTAGATGGCATGAAGCCACCACACAAACCTGACAGCCTACTGCATGTGTGCTGTTGATACTCACCAACACAGAAAAGGCCCTCAGCCCAAATTTCCAGAACCACCTCTCAAAGCTTTCATGACGATACAATAATTTCCTGTGAAATTCCTCTGCAGGGCTGATGGATCTATATTAACTAAAAGCAACAGTCTTGTGTGTGAAATGCATTTTTTTTTTAAATTGGGCTTTGTTTAGTCACTAAGTCATGTCTGACTCTGTGACCCCATGGACTGCAGCACGCCAGGCTTCCCTGACCTTCACTATCTCCCAGAGTGTGCTCAAACTCATGTCCATTGAGTCAGTGATGCCATCCAACCATCTCACCTTCCTGTATTGGTTTTTGCTCTATGTGATTCAGCTATATATATATATATATATCCCCCCTCCCTCTTGAGCCTTCCACCTCCACCCCCATCACAGAGCCCTGTGTCATATAGCAGCTTCCCACTAGCTATCTATTTTACACATGGTGATATACATACGTATGTCATTTCTAATCTGTTCAGAAGGGAAAGCTCCCAAAACAGTCTTGAATGCTAACAAATATCACACTTCTTTCTAAGGCACATCTTTGCTTCCGAAAGGAAACAGCACCAAAGTTCTTCATTTGAAAAGCAGCACTTGCTCGGTCGCTGAACGTGGTCTCCAAATGAGTGAAAAGGTGAATCCCTGCAGCGGACTGGCAGAGCAGCACTAAGCTCACACGGCGTAGGAAGCCAATGAGGTACGGAGAGTGTGGAGAAGTTAGAAACTCACCCAGAAGCGAAGACAACGGGAAGAAATGGGAATGATTTTTACAACAATCAGAGCAAGGAGTCCCAGCACTTGAGAGACAAGAACACTTTAATGCTTCACTATATTCAAAGAGACTTCTGAGCATTGTATGTGACAAAAACATCATCTTGTTGTATTTTCATTTCTCTCAGATTACCCTCATTTGAGAGGACAGACCAAGATTGTCTTATTCACCATGCTGCCCACCAGGACCTACTGTGCTCAACAAAAACTCACACTCGCCTTCACTACCTACCAAACAGGCCCTCCCAGGGTCTAACCTCATCCTCTCCCCAGCCACTTTCCATCCCACTGCGGCCAGAACGGACCTTAAAAACACATGAATAGCTAGTAGGAACCTGCTGCAGAGCATGGGGAGCTCAGCTCTGCTCTCTGACAACCTAGGGGGTGGGGTGGGGGTGGGGGTGAGGATGCTCAAGAGGCAGAGGATATATGAACACCTACAGCTGATACACACTGTCGTACAGCAGCAACTAACACAACATTGTAAAGCAATTATACTTCAATTAAAATAAGTTAGAAAGCCACAAATCAGGAAATTTCCAGGCGGTGGTTAGGACTTCAGGCTCCCGCTGCTGAGGTCACTGATTCAATCCCTGGTTGGGGAATTTAAGATTTTGCACTCGTTCCCACCCTGCCACCCTCCCTCGCATCATTACATCTCGCCTTTCTCTTCCCTCCCATCATCCTGCAGTAGTTAGGTCACTGGTGGGCATTAACCACACTACAGGATCTTGGTTCTCTTCTACTTTTCTGCACCTATTGGCAGCCCATAAGCTCCTGGAGGCCCAGGACTCTGCTTCTTCCTAATGCCTGGCACTTAACAAAAATTCTATGTTGAATGACTGAAGCTGCCATATTATGTTACTTTCTGCATTTTCCAGGCACACATCTGCCTAAGTTACTAATGGATTCTGTTGAACAGGCAGATATTTAGCCTGAAGCACTTTGCGCTTTTCTGAGCTGGAGGAAAACATAGCTAAGGAAACAAGAAATTCCCTGACACCCAAGTGCCCTTGCTTAAGACAGTGCTTCTAATGTTTAGCTATTTTACATTTGCTAGTATGGAAGACTCATAGGAACAGCACATCTCACTGCAAGAAAAAGGTTTTAGGAAAAAGAAAAATATATCATACATATTAACAGCAATTTCAACAAAGCTTTGTGAATGGGTCATTGCATTATCATTGTTAGACCCGGAGAAGGCCTAATCAACGGGAGTCATCGCTTCACAGATCACACCAGAACACAGGATATCGATGCAACCGCAAGAGGATTTATTGAACCGGCGCGCCGGGGTTCGAACTCCTCGGGAGGAGTGAACCCAGAACGCTGGTCACTAAGGATTTTTATACAGAAAAATCACAAGCAGGCGGGAGTGAGGTTAGGACACTGAAAACAATGTGATTGGGGGGAACATAGGCAGGTACAGGTGGGGTGAGGACGTTTGATTGGTGGGCAAGGCTTGACCTTTAAGGGGATAGGTCTGAGGTAGTCAGGTTGAAACGGCTGGCTGACCACCCTGTGGCGGTTGGTCAGTCTTCAGAAAAACAGCTACCCGGAAAAAGTTTTAACAGAAAATACATCACCGGGGGGGTCTCTTGCCAGTAGACAAGACTATAAGTCAATAAATCATCAGTTAAAGATCAATAGAAAAACACCATTATACCATTGTAGAGGGGCTGTTTCAGAGATCAGGAGGCCATGAGTCACCAGGCGAGGAGAAGGTTATTTTTCATGAGGTATGGCCTGCCTCTGGGAAAAGTTTTAGAACAAAGGAGGCCTAAAATTTTAACCTAATTTCTTCATATTGTTAGACCCGGAGAAGGCCTAATCAACGGGAGTCATCGCTTCACAGATCACACCAGAACACAGGATATCGATGCAACCGCAAGAGGATTTATTGAACCGGCGCGCCGGGGTTCGAACTCCTCGGGAGGAGTGAACCCAGAACGCTGGTCACTAAGGATTTTTATACAGAAAAATCACAAGCAGGCGGGAGTGAGGTTAGGACACTGAAAACAATGTGATTGGGGGGAACATAGGCAGGTACAGGTGGGGTGAGGACGTTTGATTGGTGGGCAAGGCTTGACCTTTAAGGGGATAGGTCTGAGGTAGTCAGGTTGAAACGGCTGGCTGACCACCCTGTGGCGGTTGGTCAGTCTTCAGAAAAACAGCTACCCGGAAAAAGTTTTAACAGAAAATACATCACCGGGGGGGTCTCTTGCCAGTAGACAAGACTATAAGTCAATAAATCATCAGTTAAAGATCAATAGAAAAACACCATTATACCATTGTAGAGGGGCTGTTTCAGAGATCAGGAGGCCATGAGTCACCAGGCGAGGAGAAGGTTATTTTTCATGAGGTATGGCCTGCCTCTGGGAAAAGTTTTAGAACAAAGGAGGCCTAAAATTTTAACCTAATTTCTTCATCATCCCTTAGTGCAAGGCTTCCTTTTTTATCTTGACTGTGCCTCATGACTTGTGGGCCTTTGGCAGTGAAAATGCAGATTCCTAACCACTGAACCGCCGAGGAATTCCCAATGCAAGCCTTTTTAAAATAGTGGATTACAGTCATGAAATCAACTGTCTTGATAAGCATAAACCAAATAATAAGCACTTGGTAGTTTCTTGCAAAACTTTGAGAATTATAAATTTTACATGTATACAGTGTTATACTAATTTCTTACTGGTTGCCAGAAAAAAACTAAGAAAGAGTGTCCTCTGGGAATTGACATTTGCTTGCTGGGATACTGTTTATCTTCAAGCTTCTCTGGGGGTAGGGGGGGAGGTGAGGGGCATCAAGCTGTTCATTAGAGGGTACATTTTTCAGTCTTTATTTTGCCATGACAAAAACCCAGTATTTTACATCTTTGGTGCTCATTCTTCCCTGTTTTGGTGGAAACAGGTGGAAAATGCATTTTGCCATGCTGCAAATTTCTAGTAGTCACGTACAGATGTGAGAGTTGAACCATAAAGAAGGCTGAGTGCCAAGGAACTGTGGTGCTGGAAGACTCTTGAAGAGTCTGTTGGACGGCAAGGAGATCAAACCAGTCAATCCTAAAGGAAATCAACCCTGAATATCCATTGGAAGGATTGATGCTGAAGCTGAGGCTCCAATACTTTGGCCACCTGATGTGAAGAGTCAACTCACTGGAAAAGACCCTCATGCTGGGAAAGACTGAGGGCAGGAGAAGGGGGTGGCAGAAGATGAAATGGTTAGATAGCATCACTGACTCAACAGACATGAGTTTGAGTAAGCTCCAGGAGATAATAGTGAAGGACAGGGAAGCCCGGTGTGCTGCAGTGCAAAGGGTCGCAGAGAGTCAACACAACTTAGTAACTGAACAACAACAAATACAACAGTCTCTCAGTTACCTGGATGCCTAAAGAAATACACTGATTTATAAGATAACTGTACTAAGAGAGTTCTAAGCACACTAAATTTAACTTTTCTCAATGACTCATAACTTAGTCATCAAGGCTAAATTTTGTTCAGTACATGTGACCCTTATCTGCCACATTTAAGAGGGACGATATTTAGTAACATCTTCCCTGGTGGCTCAGATGGTGAAGAATCTGCCTGCAACACAGGAGACCTAGGTTTGCTCCCTGGGTCGGGAAGATGTCCTGGAGAAGGGAACGGGTACCCACGTCACTACTCTTGCCTGAAAAACCCCATGGACAAAGGAGCCTGGAGGGCCCTAATCTATGGGGTTGCTGAGTCAGAAGACGGAGCGACTAACAATCAATCAGTACTTTATAACGGGCTTCCCACGTGGCACTAGCGGTAAAGACCCCACCTGCCAATGCAGGAGATATAAGAGACGAAGTTGTGATCCCTGAGTTCGGAAGATCCCTTGGATGAGGGCACGGCAACCCACTCAAGTAATCTTGCCAGGAGAATCCCACGGACAGAGAAGCCTGGCGGGTTACAGTCCCTGGGGTCAACAAGAGCTGGGCATGACTGAAGCAACTTAGCATGCACGCACATACAGCACGTTAGTGACCAGACACAGTAATACGTCTTTGGTGGTGGTTGTTCAGTTGCTAAGTCACGTTGACTCTTTGTGACCCCATGAACTGTAGCACGCCAGGCTTCTCTGTCCATCATTATCTCCCTGAGTTTGCTTTTGTTATCCAAACGTTATTCACTGGAGACGTTTCAATATTCACTTAATAACAAATTGCTGGCCAGTTAGTTTCTGCAAAACCTCCCAGGTCAATGAGACAAAATAAGGGAGCATCCAGGGAACTCATTGTGAAGCAAGTTTTCTCAGGAGCACACAGATGCGGATTCAGTAGGTCTGGGCTGAGGCCTGAAATTCTGCATTTCTAAAAGCTCTCAGGTGATGCTGCTGCTGAGTCTTATTTAGTTGCTAAATTGTGTCTGACTGCCACTCCATGGACTGTAGCTCGCCTGGCTCCTCTGTCCATGGGATTTCCCAGGCAAGAAAACTGGGAGTGGTTGCCATTTCCTCCTCCAGGGGACCTTCCCGATTCAGGGATTGAACTCACGTCTCCTGCACTGGCTCATTCTTTGCCGCTGAGCCACCAGGGAAGGCTGCACTTTGAATTTGGAGAAACCTCAAATGCTGCAGGGATAGGTGGCGATGCCGGCTTCATCTATACCTCCTGGACATCCTAGCTCCAGATGCCACTGGGTGTAGGATTCAACAGAAAATCTCAGATGAGAATGAGTCTTTCTGTCTCAGAAAATACAGAAGCAGCACAAAGAGATTCTGGGTCTCTACCACCTCAGGGTGTCATGGAGGAAGACAGACAAGGCATCCTCTGTTCCTCCTTGGCAAAGCTGGGTGTAGCCACCCTCCTCCACCAGCAGCTGTCTACTTGGTCAGGGGGTCCCAGGCACCCACAGGATGAGCACGAGGGGCAGGGACCTGTAATTATCAACCCAATCCCCCGTCTTTAGAAGTTGGGGATGGTGCCCAGCCAATACCTCCTCTCACACTGCTGGTGGCAACAGGAAAAGGATGAGATGGTGACAAAGATATTTTCTTAAACTCTTTACATGCAGACCCTCAGCAGAGGCAGACAGCAATGCTCTCTCACCTCCATGCTCCTCCCTCCCTCCTGCCTCTGGCACCTGTCACATTTATACAGACTGGTTCCACAAAACACTTTTCAAATGTGCATTTCTTTAATTTTGAAAAATATACACAGGAGAAGCCATGTGTTTTACATAGGAATACACACATTAACAAAGCATTTATTATATTTTCCCAAAACTCTATTATATGTCTGAATTTTATAAATTAAATATATCAGAACCTTTTAAAATGAGATCCCTGAAACTACCAGATACGCTCGACTTTTTCTCAAGATCAAATGAACAGAGAATGTGAATATGGTTTGTGTTAAATAAGGTTTATTGTTAGCTTTATTGCCTATAGTCTATAAGATGCAACTTTATTGTGCCTTTGCAAACAGAATACATTTCTTAAAAAAAAAAACTGATCAAAATTTTCCATACATATAGCTCTATATGATAGATTACAGTGCAACACTATTGTTACATAATTATAGAAATACTATAGAACCCAAGAGCACAGGGTAAGCAAAAGAAATGCAATCCTGAGCCATCTGAAAAAGATGATCTGATGAATCCTTTTAAGTGTAGGTTTAGAAAACACGGAGATGGGGAAAAAAATACATGCACACTGCAGCCAGGAGCGAAATACATTAAATACCTGTTCAGCGAGACACAGGTGGGGGCAAATGGTGAATTTCAGACACATGCACACTCACTCATTCTCCCGTTTCTTCTCCTGCTACCCTCCCATCCCCGATACATTCACTCCCACCCCTTCCCAAAAGAAAAACATCAGGCACTAAGTCCTAGTGAACCCCACATCTGCCTTGCTGGAGAACATTAAGTGACTGCTAAAATAAGAGTGTAGGTCATCACCCATAATATCAAACAAAGCATGTGCTATAAGCCAATTCCAGCTGTTTCTGCCTCTTTGGAAGTAAATGAAGCATATGCTCACTACAGTTTAAAACTGTAGAGGGAAATGTCTTAAGAACTACACTGTTTTCTCTCCCTATGTCTTGAAGTAAAATCAATAGAGAAAACCCTGCCCTAAAACTAATTGCCTCATCTGCAATTAAAATACATTTGTCATTACATTTTTGGTGTCTATTCAATTCTCCTTCAATAAGCACAGTTCGTGAAGTTTGTACCTGTTTATGGTAAACACCACTGTGCTGCAAAACACCTGCCGTCGCTGGACGGCCTTACAAAGCACCGAATCTTCTGCATGTTCTTTGCTAACATTTCCTCAAGACCACAGCATTCTAGTGTTCCCAAAGATGGTGCAAGTAGAGATAAGTAATGAAAGGTATTTGGTTTGTGTCTTCACCTTACACAGCCTAGCGATGAAGTTAACCAAACATGCCTCCATGCCTTCCCTGAAATTAACCTGAGTCAGCTGACTAAGCAGACTGGCCAGCCTGTCAATCCACTTAATCAGAGATTGAGCTGGAAAACCGGAGGGTTAATGTCTACCAGCAGCTTGTCTTGTGCAGATAAACCAAGAGTTCTTGGTTTTTGCAAAATCTACTGTCCCGGAGGGTGAAATCACCGAGGTGGAAAATAACTCACAGCATACAATATACCGAAAAACTGCATAACCCGTGGGACTACTTGGAGAGAAAAAAAGGATCTTCATTCCCCACATAATGAGACGTGGGTTTTAGTGTGTCTGTATACATCAGCTGCTACAGAAAAATCAGTAAGATTTGCTTCATCACTTTCTTAGGTTCAATCAAATGCTCATACACTCAGATACTCATACACCCTATGAATATGAGGTGGCTCTTTTCAAAATTTTAAAAATCAAGAGGCACCAATACCCGTTCATTGATGTATTAGAAGTATCATAAATCACCACTAAAATGACAGAAATGGCATCAGTGATGACTGCACAAAGGAGAAAAAAGATCAAAGGACAACCTTTGCAGCCGCACTTCAGTGTGTGCTTGAAAGCACAGGGGCTCTAAATCAGAACATAAGGATCTGTAAGGTTTCACTGGTTTAGCATAGTTCCATGGCCTCTGTCGGAGCCTGGGAAATGGAAATAGTTTCCAAGGATTTAAGAAATCACTGAGATTCTGCTTTAAATGCACACTGATCTCATTAATCTGACTATTAAAAACCTTGGCTCTATCACGACCTTCTTTAAGAGAAAGCAGAGCGCAGCGACCGCACGGACAGTCTCAGCGACGACCTGGTCCTGACACCACTGGGGAAGGTGCTTCTGCAGCTGAAAGGGCAGCGTGCTGCATTTCCGTATCTTTGGTTAAGCTCTGGTCTCTTCAAATCCACCTCTTCCCTTCACATTTAGTCACCAGTGAATTTTAAGTCTGTATGTTTAATTATAGAAGGTCACAAGACATCATTTGCATGTTAAATTATCAGATCAACAGTTTCAAATTTTTGGCCCTAACCCTGCCCAGTGGGAACCACAAGGACCCTGCATGGGCAAATACAAAATCAGATGCTTCCATTACAGCCTATTCTTCCTAAAGTTTCACGAGCTGCACAGAAAACTGTCAATGGGGCTGCCAACACTGTAAGAGGGACAAAGCAGAGCTTTTTCTGGCTTCTCTTCTTGAAAGGGGCCTAAGCCATCTGCTGTAGGGTCTTGCTGTCAAAAACACATACCACCGGCCTCCAGAGCAATGTCAGTAATGTAGGAACCTTACACAAAGCCTTTGTGTGGGTGTTTGAGGTGGAAAGGTGAGAATAAGTTGTAACTAAAATTAAATCTGGCCTAGTGAGCAAAAGGTAAAAAAAAAAAAATAATAATAATAATTAAAAAAAAAGACACTCTGGGTTTAACTGAAAGAAAAAAAGATAAATCACTTTTACATCCTCGGCCCAAGTGTTGCCTGGAGTTCTCTACCTTCTCCTGGAGTCCGAGGAGCTACTCTCTGCTCTCTTCCTTCACTGCTTTAGCAGACAGAGGGTTCCAACAGGAGAGCTGTGGAGTTGAGCCGGAAGTTGGCCAAAGCAGGAAGTCAGCGAAGCGAGCACTGAGCCGGCCAATCAAATCCTGGCTCAGCCCCACAGCGGACCACACACAGCAACCAAGCAGTATCCCCTTTATTTCAAATAAATCCAAGCTCTCCCTGGTAAACATTTCAGGATGAGCCATCCAGGCTGGTATATAACAGCAAATGCTGCCAGTTTCCAATAACTGAGCACCAAATCTGGTATCACCCTCCTCCCCGCCCGCGCAAACGAAGTCAGTCTGCAGTTTAAAATGTGAAGCGTCACGTTTCTCTTTGCTTCTGTGTCGTCTCCTTTCTTCATTTTCTCGTGGAAGTTTTCCTATAATGATAGTCAGTTCTGAGTCAGATGATATAGAGTTGCAAAGTATTTGGTGATTTCCATATGACATTCTCCTCAAAATGAAGTAACTTCGTGGGTTTAAGTCAGAAGTGCGTCCACAGACGTCTTTTCCTTGTAGTTCATCATACAGAGAAAGACTCTCACGCATGGCTATTTCCGGACAGTGCATTAAATGAAGATACCTCACAAGAGAAACGATCATTATCTGTATCCATCAGAATAATATACAGATTCACAGTCAATGAGATGATACGTTTTGCAGAAGAGAGGCATTGAACAGGATGCTATTCAAATACAAAAAAACAGCAATAAACATTCTGTGCTACAGAAAATTTGCTAACTTCTAACTTTAAGGACTGAAAGTGATGAGTCTGATAACTGCATCTGAGGACTGGAACATGCTTCTTCCCTTCCAGATACACAATGTTTGATGCTGGTGCACATGTATATATATATGTACACACACATGCACAACACTGTGTCTGCAATGACATACAAATGCAATATACACAGCCAAGTCCTGAAGGCAGATTTCAGAGAAGAGGGCTACCAAGACCAAGAGAGCAAACGTCAACTTAACACTTCTAACATCAGAGTTTTGTTTTATTGAACACACTCTTAAAACAAGCATCTCTTGGCAATAAAAGCAAAGAAGCAAAAGTACTGCTTCCACTCTGTCCTAGTGGAAGACTGGTCACGCTGACCTGCTAGTAAATTCATTAAGGAATTTTGCAACAGGCAGCCTGCTGGGGCTACCAGCACAGCTCTGGCGCAGGTCTCTGACTTCTCAGTGAGAGCTAGAGCAGAGGAAAATATCAGAAAGCAAATTCGCAATTTATCACAGCTTTCTTCCTTAAGCAAAACAAAAACAAAACCCTGCAGATGAGTTTCATAACCACAATTCAGTTTATCAAACTTTTTTTCTGAAGGATTTTCATTTAATTATGTTACATAACAGGAAATAAAACTTCTTCACAAACATTCTCAAGGCTTTACAGTTATCAGGAGAATGGCAAAAGGAAAAGCAGGAGAACTACTAAACACATGGCAGGAAGGTCAGTTTCCGTTTCTGCTCTTAAAAAGTAAAAAAATCACCATATAATTAAGTACAAAAACCTGCATTGAATGACAACTGCTGGTGTATTTACTTGATCAGAAATGAAGACCAAGAATATAATAAAGCCCTATGATAATATCCAACTGGAGCACTCCCCACCGTGTGTACACACTAAGATGTTGGCAAAGTTTCTGGAGCATTAGCTTATAGAAACATGGGAGTCCTTGGTTAGCTGCATTAAATGGAACGTTCTCTTCTGAAATGCACCCTCGATTCAGTTTCACTTACAAATTGCAAACTAAAGGTATTTCTTCAGAAAAATATCTGTTTGGCATCTCCTGGACTTTGTTCCATTGGACAATATGGACATTTTAATCTAAAGACAAGAAAGAAAACATTGAATCAAGAAACAGGATCAGTACTGAGCATTCAATTTTTGTCTAGTTACAGAGTATCTTGTAACAATTACACTCACAGATATGCTTGCCTGTGCACATCTATAACTGTGCTTTCCCTTAATAGAACAGCCATGAAGACTTAAAAATAAACACCGTCCAACCCAGACCCTAAATTGCACAGCTCTTCTTCAGTGGCAATCAGTGAAAAGTATTTTGAAAATAAAACAGAGACAACTGTTCTGAAAATTGCTTTTGGGGTTTCAGAAGCAAATTCAATTTTGTTTCCTCCAAGGTTTAGCTTGCACCTATTTCAGAATGACGCTCAGATGTACTGGTGTCACAATCCCACACGTGCAGCAAGACCGATGGCAGGTGCTAGGCCTACACGGCACGCAGCCAACTCAGAGTGGCCTACATGCCCGTGGGGGCACAAGACATGCTGCGGTGGCATCAGAAACCAGCATGGTCTGAACCAAGCTGCCATCCGCCGGCACTCAGCTGCTGAGAAGGGCACAAACAGCTTCAGGGCCTTTTCTTCAAAGAAAAGACTTCACTGTAATGGGTCTGAAATGAACTCCAATGAGAAATTCTTTAGCTGCCTATGCTAGAAATAGGGTTTTGAAACTGTTTTTTTAAAAATCTAATTAATAAATTCTTGAACAAATTCCTCAGTCTTTAGATTGAAAAAAGATCACATACCACCCACTAAATAAGTAAATATATATATTTCTAAACTCTAGCTATGTTTATTTATCCTTATTATTTATTGTCCCAACAAGTTCCAAATATATATATTAATAACATTTAAAAACTCAAGACACTTACTTGCTACCATTAAACATTTTATTCAGGGCATCTCTTGATATAATATGACCACAGACCAATTTCATGGGTGGATTGTTATCTGTTGTTTGCTGACGAAGAATAGGACAGGCGAATATCGAGTGATACCAGCACTTTTTACCAAGGTCCACTTCAATCTGTTTTTAAAAAGGTAAAGGACTCACGTTATATTTCAGGAAACCATCCACATGCCAGTATGTACTCTGCAACAAAGAACACTCATCAAACCTGCTCATACGAAGGTAACTTTTTACAGCACTCTTCTAAACTAACTCAAAGATGGACGGTCTTAGGGACTCAAAGTATTACCTCATCATTCTAAATCAACCTTCAAAATTATTTCTAACATGATATAACAAACCAAATTCTAATGCCTGAAAGCACAGGTTAAAGGCAAGGCAATACTCTGGAAGTCAAACACTCTTAAAGATTCCTCAAGATGTCTGAAAGAGGAAACCCAGCAAGGGACTTTCCTGCAGTCCAGTGCTTAGAGTCCGTGCTCCACTGCCAGGGCAGGGTTCGATCTTGGTCAGTGAACTGAGATCCCACATGCTGCATGGCATGGCCACATAAATAAACTCACCAGAAATGCTGACGGTTTTCACAACACACTGATAACAATTCAGTGTGCTAATTCATTAAAGGCAGACTAAATATTGTTTATTGCTGTGTGAGTTTTAGATCTGGGTTTCCTGTGTTTTGTATGCAACTGTCCAGAAAAACCACCTGAAACGAGGGCTTCAAACTAAATATCAGCCGGAGAATTCACACCCCATCCATTTGCGCCCATAGCACTCTATCAGCTCTCTCTCTGCAGTGAACAGAACAAAAGCTATGAAATCACCGTGGCATAGTGGCTAGCACGTGACAGACACTTCACCAACAGCAGTTCTTTCTGTTTTCTTTTCTTCTAAATCTCAAATGGCTATCAACAGAAAAGTCTATATTGTGTTGGCAGAGTGTAACAAGGATCCTGAGATAAAATAACCAGCTCATTCCCCTCCACCCCCAACTGTGTTATTCCCCTGACACCAGGCGCTGGGTGGATTCAGACTTCAGTGTGCTCTGTTCTAGGGTGCAAGCATCAGACACTGACAACACACTGGGAAATTGCCAGGTTCTTGCAGGCACCTGCCTCAGCAAAGCAAGGGAAGGCGCGAGTTCCTCTCACTTGTTTCAACGAGCAGCTGCCACACGGGGCACTGCTTGTGTCCTGACCACACTCAGGACTGAGTTGTGCACCTGTGCCTTTCATCAGAACTGATCTCTGAGAAGCTGGGGCAACCAACTGACAGTTATCAGTTGGAATTACAAGGGAACTGAAGATAAACCTGCACACAGAGGTGGCAGGAGAAAACGAAAAGCTAAACACGTATTTTTGGCCTTTGGGATCCTGTGACCAAGTTAGGCAGGAATGAGAATTCCTGTCAGAGATCCAGTGCCTACTGTCAGAGGCCTAGTAGAAACACACACACACACACACACACACACACACACACACACACACGATGACCTATGTTACACTTCCATGTCATAACTCCTATGGCACAAAACCTGACAACCGACTGTGTGTCCCACATTACTCTAAGCATTCCTCTGTTATCTCTATCTAGCCTTTATCAGCCTCATAAAGAGAAGGATGGTCCTCATTTTAGAGATGGACAAACTACCATTCTGAGAAGAGAGAGAGCTAGCAAGTGACTAGAGTAGATGCTGACCTTCTACACACTCTGAAGGGTAGTGCAGGGTGGAGAACAGGAGTGAGGCACTCTGTGCTCCAGGAAAACTGGTGCAACAGGTCTTCAGACAGTTAAATATTTTCAGAAACCAATTTTATGAGCCCAATCCTTGCATCTCCTCATATCTATCTAAGGTGCTGTCTCCCAGGCTGCGGTCCTTGCTCTGTCCCCAGTAAAACTTAACTCACAACTCTCATACATCTTTTTTTTAAGTCGACAGCACTTAGAACACTGCTCATGCCTCAGTATATCCACCTTTCCCCCTTTCTGACCTTTTCCTTCACTAGCTGTCGCTGCTGCTCTAAGTCAAAATAGTAAGAAAACTCCAATTCCTCCAAAATGTACCTATGGCTCCGATAGTAAAGAATCTGCCTGCAATGCAGGAGACTAGGGCTCAAACCCTGAGTGGGGAAGATACCCCAGAGAAGGGAATGGCAACCCTGTCCAGTACTGCCTGGGAAATTCCACACAGAGGAGCTTGGCAGGCTACAGTCCATGGAGTCACAGAGTCAGATACGACTGAGTGGCTAACACTACCGCCCACCCTGCTTTACTGTTTAATCATGTCTCCATACAGATAAAAGAACCCCTGTCAAACGGCTACAATAAAATTTCCTGATTAAAAGGCAAAATAAGCATTTAAAATCCATCACATCCACATTCTTCTCTTGACGGGAGAGTTAATAAACAAGAGGAAATGACACTTACAGGTAATTCATCTTTCTGGTTCCAAACGCCAGTGCACTGCCTCTGTTCGATCACAGCTTTGATGTTAATTAAAGCCGGCAGCGCCACACAACCTGCTGAGAAACTGGAGGGCAGAAGAGGAATGTTAAAGCCAGGCCAGGTGGCAGAAAGCTTGGTCCCAGGCAACGCCAACTCCTCCAGCCTGCATGCTGTGTGCAGAGGGTCCCATCTGTTTTGCTAAAGTAGCGTGTGCGGACATACATGTGTGCACATGTCCACACACGCGCATGCTTTTTTCTCTTTCAAGTGTAGGAGAAGGAGAGTAGATTTCTTTGCCACGCAAAGGGGAAACAGCAGGTTAGTGCCTCAGGAACTGTGGCCCCCCACACAGAATTCTTAGCATTAAGGACACTCTGAAACGTTTCCTTGCACAGCCCCTTCCAGACCTGATCACCCTGGAGAGCCAGGGCAGAAGAATACACTTCTCAGATCTGCAAGTGCTGGCGGTCGACTCTCTGCTGAGCCCTGTCAACTCTCTGCTGAGTCCCTTCAAGACTGCCCTCACCTGAAGGAAGCAACGTGACCAGGGTCCCATTCTAAGACAGCTTCACTTGATGATACAAAAGTTGTCCCAGCTGGGATGACCCCACCGGCCACCGCAGCTCCCGAGTGCCGCAGGGTGGCAGGCTGAGGCCTCTGGCGACGCTGCATCAGAGTTCAGCCTTCCTCTCCGCCTGACCCTGCTGCTGTCGCTCCCTGCAGGGGGTGATCCCAGTAAACCTCCTGCACGTCTGTCTCCCCCCACTTCAAGTCTGTCCCAGGGAACCTGACCCTGCAGCCCCACAGCACGTTAAAAGTGAGCCGCACTGTTTCCTGTGTAGGACTCTGACCCCTGTGAACACAGGCTGCACCTGATTCATCTCTGTGTCCCACACGATGCTGGACGGAGCAGGGATTCAAAACACTAGAGGAATCAAAGGAATCAATGAGCTGCAACAGTCAGCTCTTAAAACAGGTTCTTAAGCCTTTTGATCTCAGGACCCCTTCACAGGCTGAAACATTAAGGATCTCAAAGGGCGTTTGGTTTTGTGAGTTCCATCATTATTTATTGTATTAGAAAGTAAAATTGAGAAATGTTTAAAATTTAAATGTTGAAAATAATAAATATATTACGGTAGATTACACTCTCACAAAAAATGACTATATTTTCCAAACCAAAAATAACCTTGTGAGAAGAGCAGCACTGTTCTCTGTTTTTATGTATCTTTCTAACCTCAGGTTTAACAGAAGACAACTGGATTCTTATTCCCTCCTCTGCAGTATCTGTTGCAATGTATACTTTCCGCTGAAGTGGGAAAAATATCCAGTCTCACACAGATATGTAGCACTTTAATTGCCTTTTCATATAGTTGTGGATCTTCTTCTTTAATGCCTCACTAAAATGCCACAAAGTAGCAGTCTGTTAAAAAGGTTAGCTGCAAAGTGGAATCTGCATCCTTACTGTTATGTTGAGTATTTTTTGTACTCTGCTCTACTAAAACCCAATGGTCTTGAACTCTGAATGAATCCTTGACTCATGCATGATTTTGTAAGATCATACTACTCTTCTAAGAGCTAGTACGTTTTATTATATATTGAAAAATTAAAATTATTCTCACCACCAATTTCATCAGAAATGTCTTTAGGCACTGGGAAGCTGTCAACCTCACAGTGGTGGGTTCAAGTTTCCCCAAATGTCTATTTTAGCTTAAAAATTCCATCAATGTGGCAAAAGACACCACCATTTGCTTTCCCTGACATGAGAGGCCCACTTCATTCATCTGAATAGATGTCTGCCAAAGCCCTGAGTGTGAATAACTGTATTTTTTCAGTGGATTTTCGAGTAAAAACTGTGTTCTAGGAAAAAGCAACTAGTTCTTTAGCTCATAACGCAAACATCATACAGACACTTTTTCTTGAGACATCATCATATTATTTCATGACCTAGCATGAGCTGAAGAGCTTTATTTGAACTTCCTATTCAGGCACACAAATAAAGTGAATGATTTTCAACGTTTTGTCAAGAATATTCGTAAGTAAAGCTAAAATATCTGCAAGTGTGAGTGGGGAGGAATATAGCAAGTCTTTGAGGGGCTGGGGACCACTGCCCTCATCTGTGCTAGGGCTGGAGGAGTTTATTTAACCCACATGTGAACACAGTGGGAAAGGCTCTCAGAGACCCCCAAAGGATCACACTCTGCTAACTGCTCCTCTAAAACTGTCACCAAGTGTGATGATCTACCAACTATACTTTAGAAAGACAAACATTCTCTCAGCTTTAAACATTAAGAACTAGACCACAAATTAAGCAGAACTGACTGATGTGATTAATGTTTCAAAAACAGACAGAACATACACAATGGAATATTACTCAGCTGCTAAAAAGCACAAAATTGTGCTATCTGCAGAGACACGGATGGACCTAGAGACACACAGAGTAAATTAAGTAAGTCAGAAAAACAAATATGGTATATATAATGTATAACATATATAAACAAGGTATTCTATATAATTTATACATGTTATATATAACATATATTATATATAACTATATATAATATATACTATGTATATAACGTATATATATGGAATCTAGAAAAATGGTAGAGGTGAGCTTATCTGCAAAGCAGAAATAAGAGTCACAGGTGTAGAGACCAAACTTATGGATACCAAGGGGGGAATGGGGGAATGGTATGCACCGGGAGATCGGGATCAACATATACATGCTACTATGTAAAAACAATTCACAAACAGGAACCAACTATAGAGCACAGGGAACCCTCAAAAGTAAACCACAACAAAAAAAACTATACAGGACAGTGTCCATACCTGACACTGAGCGGGGACTCCACGGAGAGCCCCAGGAGGGCACAGGCATCCCGGGTGAAGATATCACAGATGTCAGCCCACTGGTTTGCGTCAAGCAGGTGAACATACGGCGAGTTCTCAATCCCCTGTCTCAGGTACACGAGGCTCCCCATCAAGACCTGAATGTCTAAACAGAAGCAGCAACGATTTGGAGGTATGAATGCTCACACGTGAAACAAGAGTTTGCAAATCATACACTGAAAAAGGCAAGAATTTCCCCAGTGGACAAGGAATAAAATAACTTATTAACAATGTCTTTTAAAATTCTGGTCCTTAAGCTCGCTCTTTTAAAGAAACAGCATGAGAAAAACAAGAAAAGGAAAGCACTGAATACTGAATGTATAATTATTTTCTTCTTACAGCACAGTGTGACTACCGTTATCCGGAGGAGTAACCACCGTGCCGTAAATGGGGCCATTACTATCTCTGGCTGTGAAGCCAGCCAGCCCCTGCACCGATCCCTGGGGCTAAGTGCGGCCACCCTGGGGGGCCTTCAGACGTCTGGCTGTGTGACAAGAGCCGCACAGCGGGTGGTGGGGGAGCGGTGGAGCAAGAACACACAATTTCCTCTTAGTTTAACAGAATCCTCCAAAATGTAGTTTCTTTCTGGCTTTCCAATTAAGAGACTTTTTGTTTTTAAGCCTTGCGGCACGGCTTGTAGAATCTTAGTTTCTCGACTAGGACTGAACCTGGGGCCTTTGGCAGTGAGAGCAGAGTCCTAACCAGTGGACCTTCAGGGAATTCCCTCAATCAAGAGGCTTCAGAGCCAGTCAAGAGCTTTTTAATTAAGTGATCATCATCTACAATTGTTTCAGGTTCTTAGCAAACACATGTCACATCTAGTTAAGACAAACAAATTCCAGAGGCAGCTTTAGCCCTGTTTCAACCATTAAAGCCCTCAGACTCTAGACTCACCTTTTTGATGATTTAGGGCAAATGGCTGAAAATTTTTAGCATACTGCAATGCCTCTCGCTGATTTGTAGTTCCACCCATTAACAAGCTAATAAAATAGAGTCTGTGTAGCTTAAATTCCAAGGAGCTGTTTTGGGCTATGAGCATTTCTCGGTTTGATACTGCCCATCTAAAGAAAAAGCAGAAAAAGATTAACGGTAATAAAAAGCACAGACATGTATGTTAAAAGCAGTCTGAAACCTAACAACAAAAATGGGTTTAGTCTGCCATCTTGTGGCAGCTGGTGGTAATATCAACCCTTAGGACCAGAGGCTCTGTAAAGAAAATAAACAGACTATACCAAAAGATGCTCTGCAGCCAGTGAACGAAAGAAAAACATTAAATTAGATGACAATTACTATTTAATAAGAGTCACATCAAGACAAGATCGATTCTGACATATCTGGAACCGTACAAGGCCACACGAAGCCGACATCACTCATGAGATTCGCTACTGGCTGT
This sequence comes from Madoqua kirkii, assembly GCA_006408675.1. NCBI lineage: Eukaryota > Metazoa > Chordata > Mammalia > Artiodactyla > Bovidae > Madoqua > Madoqua kirkii. The sequence goes on from SJYC01144018.1 coordinate 31,383, forward strand.
CTAGATCCACTACTCGTCCTGTTAAACTGTTATGCTTATAAATGTATCAGAAGATTCTGAAGGAGAACCATCAATGTTTAAATTTTCAATGAAAAGGAAATCCACAAAAGCGGGGATATGTGTACACATAGAGCTGATTCACTTTGCCGAACAGCAGAAACTAACACAACATCGCACTGCTCCAAGATTCTGTGCTACTTGCTTTCAGACTGAAAATAGTAAACACAGGTATTTACCCTCAATATGCTTTTGATCTAATCAGGCAGATAAAGCTATAAAAATATCATGTAGTGTGTCACAGTGCCAGAAAGGTCTGTACCAGCAGTGCTAATGAGAGAAAGAACAAAATGCAGTTCTGAATGACCCAAAGTTCAGAGACATCAGCCTCTGTAGTACAAAAAGTTGGAATAACTCTCTTGAGCCGGGACTACCAGTTAAAGGTGAGCACTAAAGCAGAAAAGTCTATCAGCCAGCTGTTAAAATCAAATTTGCAAGTAAGTGGTAAGAAACACTTCTTTATTTCTCTAAACATATTAACATGTAGAAGATGTCAGTATCACATTCTTCTCTAATCTGATCTTCAGTTAGACATTCTCCATTTAAATACTCCCCATTTAACCCAATTCACTAAGGACCCTCAGAATCTAAAATGAGTTACTCTACTATTGAGTTGGCCAATATGTTTGTTCAGGTGTTTCCATTAAGATGCTATGGAACTCTCAAATGAACTTATGGGTCAACCTAATACAAGAGTGAAATGTTTCAAGTTACTTGTAATGAATCAGTTGACTGGCATTAGACTTTACAGACGGCACTTTGACTGGATCCTGTATGTGCGCTTGTTGCTCAGTCACGTGTGACTCTCTGCGACCTACTGCACTGTAGCCCTCCAGACTCCTCTGTCCATGGGATTTCCCAGGTAAGAATACTGGGTAGCCAGCTCCTTCTCCAGAGCATCTTCCCCACCCAGGGATGGAACCCAAGTCTCCTGCATTGCAGGCAGATTCTTTACGTCTGAGCCATCAGGGAAGCCCTCACTGGATCCTATCCTTCCCCAAAGGGCTGCAAATCCATATATCAATATTCTAATCAATCTGTTGATGCAGCTGCATCTTAGAGTCTAATCATGAAGCTCCTCTGACCTCAAAATCAAAGTAATTTTTAAAAACATTAATCACCAGGATCTTAGAAATATTTACTTAAATTTAAGTAAGCCTTGGATCCTTAACTGGCACTAAGGTTAATGCAGTCCAGTTGTAACACCAAGGAGATTCTTAACCACTAGACCACCAGGGAAGTCCCCACAATGGCGAGGTTTTTTGGGTTTTTGTTTGTTTTTACAGTCTTCAACCCAAAGTATAAGTAAATGCTCCACCATTTAAACCACAAGCAGCTTTCTGTTCCTAGTGCAATTTACATTAAAAGGTGTTGAAGCAACTTCAACTTGGTTTTTACATTCATAGGACTTTTAAAATATATATAGTTATTTATTTGGCTGTATCGGATCTTAGTTGTGGCATGCAGGATCTTTAGTTGCTGGATGTGGGATCAAGCGCCCTGCAGGGACTGAACCCAGGCCCCCTGCACTGGAAGCATGGAATCTTAACCACGGCCCCACCAGGGAAGTCCCCACAGGACTTTTCAATATGCTTCACACCACAGCTTCATGCAAGTCTAGCTCTCGTCCCAGCTTCCCCTTGCCGTCATCATTTTCAAATCATCCTCGATGCATTCAATTTCACCTCGAGTGACTCATCTTTGTCCAAGCCTGTCTCTCAGTGATCCCTTTCTGCAGTATGTCACGTGGGCCTATTACCAGGAGGCGAGGAGGCAACAGCGCCCCACACTAGCTGTCCGAGGGTGAAGTGAGTAACGGACACGCCGTGGCCAGCGCCACGAGACTGAGGCGCAGGGGCCAGGCCGCACAGCTCTCATTTGTGTTGTGACGACGACTGAAAGCTGGCAGGGAGTCTGTACTCATGTACCTGCTCGCAATGTACCATGGTGACTGAAGTCTGAACTGTGTTGCTGGGGAACTGGTGTTATCTCACTAAACCGTGGTGAAATTTGGGCATACCGGGAATTGTGCAGCGAGAACTGCCCATAGGTTCGGTAGAGAAAAGAAACAGGAGAGAAAGAAAATAAGGATTTCAGAGGTAAGAGGTTACTTTATAAAGACAAAGATGGCCCGGAGTGGCACATGAAGAAAGAAGTTTGAGGGACTGGGTCCATCATCACTGAGGTCTCTGCCCCAACCATTCTTTTTGAGAGGACGGGAGACTGAAAAACCCAGAGGGGAGGTTATGCAACGTAGGGAAGGAGAAGAACAAGAACCCAGTGGCGGGCCAACGGGTGAGCTAGGGGCATCTGTCATGTGGTGTGAAGAATTAGAGGAGGAAATTAAGAGGGCTGCTGAGAACAGAATGGAGGCAGACAGAAGTGCATGCCAAGAAACCATGCAGACATATTCAGACAGCCTGATGCGGCAACCTGCATCACCATCAACAGCGATGCGTTTAGGTGAGGCAAAGCTGGTTTGGAGAGAGTGCTTGTTCCTTCCGTGAAATGAGAAGCCATGGTCCCTTCTCCCAGTGTAGGGGGCAGTTTGTACAATGGAACAAACTGAGTAGCTGAGGACAGAACTGACAAATTCGAGGCCCAGGCTCAATTACCACATTTTCTGTACGTTTCCTAACAATCTCTTCATCCACTGAACTCTAGGTGTTTTTTATTCGAACCTCTCACAGTCCACTTGGGAGGATGGTCTCTTAAGGCGGGCGTTCTGCCTTGCTCAGCTCGGCACCCCACCTGCTTTGAAGGGGCAAAGGTCGAGCAGGTCAGTAGAGCCAAATGTCGCTGTTAGTCACTCAGTCGTGTCCGGCTCTTTGCGACCCATGGACTATAGCCCGCCAGGCTCCTCTGTCCATGGGATTTCCCAGGCAAGACTACTGGAGGGGGTTGCCATTTCCTTCTCCAAACATTCATGGATTTAAATGCTGGCTCTGTGGTGTGAATCGTGGCAATCTGTTACTTAATGCACTCACATCCGTTTCCTTACTATAAAATGGGGGCAACTCACAGTGTTATGAGCATTAAATGAGGGGCAAGTTAAAGCAGTGAGCCCAGAGACTGGCACAAATAATAAGCTAGTTAATATGTGTTTACTGAATAGATAAGCGTAATATTCTCTAAAATCATTAAGAAAGTGACAATCTAAAAGTCACTTGGGCACTTCCATATAATACTCAGTGTTCCTCTGATTTTTCTAAAAACAACTCTCTGGGAATCAGCATGTACCAGCTGCTGCTGCTGCTAAGTTGCTTCAGTTGTGTCCAACTCTGTGTGACCCTAGAGATGGCAGCCCACCAGCCTCTCCCATCCTTGGGATTCTACAGGCAAGAACACTGGAGTGGATTGCCATTTCCTTCTCCAATGCATGAACGTGGAAAGTGAAAGTGAAGTCGCTCAGTCATGTCCGACTCCTAGCGACCCCATGGATTGCAGCCTACCAGGCTCCTCCGTCCATGGCAGTTTCCAGGCAAGAGTACTGGAATGGGGTGCCATTGCCTTCTCCACATACCAGCTGCTAAGTCGCTTCAATCGTGTCCGACTCTGTGCGAGCCCAGAGATGGCAGCACACCGGGCTCCGCCGTCCCTGGGATTCTCCAGGCAAGAACACTGGAGTGGGTTGCCATTTCCTTCTCCAATGTACCAGCTAACTCCCTTCAAAAAATTTTTGAAGTTTTATTCACTAGAAGTTCACATTGAATATGTGAGTGTTTGATTCACTGAGCAGGAGTAAGGGGGGAAGATAGTCACCACCTTAATTAACCTGAAAAATCATCAAATCCAAAAACAATGAAGCACATGAAACTACAAAAGCACAAAACTACAACCGGCACCCAAAACTGCTTGTCTACACAGCACCAAAGACACACGACAGAAAGACAAAAAAACAAAACCAAAACAGTTAACAGAGGAACGGGGCGCTGTATTCTGGTTCATGGCACTTCTGGCAGAAGATTTCTGATCTTTCATTTTTTAAAACACTAACACTCATCCACTATAGCCAGCTTTCCTGGTGGCTCAGATGGTAAAGAATCCGCCTGCAATGCAGGAGACTGGGGTTTGATCCCTGGGTCAGGAAGACCCCCAGGAAAAGGGAATAAGCTACCTACTCCGGTATTCTTTCCAGAATTCTATAGACAGAGGAGCCGGCAGGCTACAGCTCATGGAGTCACAAAGAGTCAGACATGACTGAGTGACTAACATTAACACACAAACACACACATGCACGCACACTATGAGCAGCAAGCTAAATGTAAACATTCAGGTAAATTATTAGCTTTGCTATAGTTTCTAAAAAAAAAAAAGGCTGCTCCCAAGTCTCCCAGTGTTCACCACAAGAGCACCGCCAGCTGTAGAACCATTCTGGGCTTAGAGTAGCACTGCAAACCAAACCAATTGACACCCAGTAAGGTCGTCCAGGTCACGGTTCCGGTTCACTGTGGCGCTAACAAGGAGACCTTCTGGGCTTCGTCCATAAAAAGACCCCAAAACACCACCACTCACTCAGGCGATGAAGTCAGAGGCAACCCACATCCACACAACTATCACACAGAAACGAGAAGCATTCATTATCTTCACTGTCAGGCCTCCAAAGGGACTTGGCCCATTGCTCGTTCCATGTTTAGCATTTCCTTGTTAATCCAAAAATAATTAAAACAAGATTCCACCTTCAAGCTAGCTGTTCTTTCCCAGGACTAACTGACAGTACTGGTCTGCTTACCGCTCTCCTCCCACCATCCTGCCGGCCTGGGCTGGTTGCTATTTCTGGCTGGTGTTGTTGTTCAGCTGCTAAGTCATGTCCGACTCTTTGCGACTCCTTGGACTGCAGCACGCCAGGCTTCCTTGTCCTTCACTATCTCCCTGAGTTTGCTCAAACTCATATCCACTAAGCCAGTGATGCCATCAACTACTTCATCCTCCTGCCCTCAATCTTTCCCAGCATCAGAGTCTTTTCCAAAGAAAAATGCCTCTTGCCAGTTCCTACGGCACATTCCACTATGATCTTTCACAACATTTTTTTTTCCTTTTGAGCTTTTCATTTTGTACTGCGGTAGAGCTGATTTACAATGCTGTGATAGTTTCAGGTGAACAGTGAAGAGTCTCAGCCTCACATACACATGTATCCATTCTCCCCCAAATCTCCTCCCATCCAGGCTGCCACATAACATTGAGCAGAGCCCCATGAGCTGTACAATAGGTCCTTGTTGATTATCTGCTTTAAATATAGCAGTGTGTACACATCCATCCCCAACTCCCTAACTATCCCTCTAAGTTCATTCTCTTAAGTCTCACAGTATTTTTTAAAAGGCTCACAAATATCTTCTTTTTCTGTCTATCTTGGGGCTATCTTCCTGGGGGTAAAAGCAGAAAGTCAGGGAAATGAGTGGCAGGCGTTTACTCCACAGGGGTAGACTTGGGTGAATGTTACTGGTGACCAAATCAAGGGCTTAACAAATTCAGAGATTGGCAAAAACCAAAGTTCAGCCCCAAACAGTGAGGAACCCTATCATTTTGCTTTAGGATAGTTAAACTTTTCATTTCTGAGGTTATTGGCAAATGATAACTCCTCAGGTATAAGTTGACTCCATCGCTGGAACTACTAACATTTCACTCATCTCAGAGCTGGTGTGAATCTCTGTCCTTCTTACATGCTATTTAAGAAACCACACAAAGGGCAATGATTCACATGTGAACTCCTTTAAGCCACCACATTCACACTTAACTTTTACACGAGGGTCTCAGTCACGTAGCGTGTGGTGGGCATGCCTAACAAATGTCATGTGTGGCAAGCATGTTGGACAGTACAGTTCTACAGACTGGTGATCTTTTAATAAAGTACTTAAATGCTAATTTCCCACCACCAAACCAAGTGTTTGATAAGCCTAAACTAATAACACATCAGCATTTTATAAGAACAAATTCCACAGTCTCCCTTAGCTCCCCTCCTGGCCTAGTTCAGCTCCTTGTTCTTTTTAAACACTTCTTCTCAGGGATAATTTATTTCAATATTCCCTTCTTTTAAAAAGAAGATTCTCAGTCTCTCTGTAGTCATGGTTTACCCACTTGTTTCCAATAATCCTCAAGTCCTTGGCAACGATGGATCCAGATAAGAGAAGGCCATGTCTCCTCTTCCTCCTGGCACTGATTGTCCTTGCAACTCCATGCAAACTTTGGCCAGACAACAGAAAATGACGTTCTCACACCAGATTTTTTTTTCCCCCCTTTTGGCCTTTATATTCCATAGACCCTTCTCTCCTGTCTTCTTTCCACTGGGCACCTCTTTCCATTTTCAATTAGCTTCTTTTTAACAGAGTTGCTCTTTCTCCATTGGATTCAATGCATTGACACAGTGAGTTAAAACTGTATCCCATTCCTCAACTTACCTCTTTGACTCATTCAGAATTAAAAAGAGCCAGCGCCCAGATGATAAAGAATCCACCTGCAATGCAGGAGGCCCGGGTTCCATCTCTGGGTTGAGAAGATACCCTGGAGAAGGGAATGGCTACCTAGTCTAGTATTCCTGCCTGAGAACACCCACGGACAGAGGAATCTGGCAGGCTGCAGTCCATGAGGGTGGAAAGAGTCAGATGTGATTGAGCAACTAAGCATGCACACACCACTGAACAAAACCAAAACCGAAGAAAACAAAACCACAAATGCTCAAACAGAGGGGAGAAAGACCCAACTTGTTCAAACCTCGATCCCTTTTCTCCAATGGTACAGGCAACACCTATCAGAGCCTTTATCCTGCGGTTCTATGTGGCTATTAAAAGTACCTGAGTCAGCAAGACTGCCACCTGCAGGAAGACAAAACTAATAACAAAACAGACATCAGAAGTAGCCTGATCACTGTCAGTCTCTCGTCTAATAGAAGTCAAGGCTCCATGACCAGACATCCTTGCTGGCTTTACTAAAACTTTTCTAAAACCTCCATTTTCTAAAACTTTTCTCTGCTTATAAACAGTGTTTTAGTCACTGACACCACAATTTCTCTAATTCAAAAGCACTGTTCACACACACCACCAAGAAGGGTTTCTACTTCTAGCTTCACCTAACTGCTAGGCTTAGAGACGGCGTCCTCTCACGTTTCAAAGCTTGCCTGTACCGTTCATGGCCTGTTCAATCTAAAACTCTGCAGTGGTCTACACTAATGACATACTTCTCTTCTGTGAAAAAAATTCTAGAACATCTCTCTGTATTATAATAATTCAATTAGTTTCTGTTTCCTTATGGCATTCCCTGAAGCTTTGCAAACAGAACTTCAAATTCCTCTAAACAAGTGCTATGAGGCCCCTGGGCCCGTTTTGGGTGTTCAAGGAAAAAGAAAATGGGTTTCCAAGTATGCAAGGTTCACAGTCATATTCTAGACCATGGCAAATCCACCAAGGCAGTATTACTTTTTGAAACATCTTTAGGAAGGCAACCATCTGGCTTCCCCTCAAGATAGCACTTTCAAAATGTCAACAACTGGTACATGTCGACAAGGACAGTTTCTAATTTTCTCCATCTTGTCATATTAAGTTACTCCCATCCACTCTAGTTATTTTTGACTTTGCTTCTATCTGCCACATGAAGGAGGAGGACATGTTTGTTCAAAGTTCTTCTTCAAATTATTCCATCATTTATTGAATGCCTACAATGAAATAAGCACTCTGCGAGGTGCCAAGAGGAACTCAAAAAATAGGGTGATCTGAGTGAGGAGAAAAATCTGCACACAAACTCAGAAATACAGGGGCAGGAACAAAAGAGTACGCAGGATCCTGACTGTACGTATGAGCAGTTGTCCTTCTGTCGCTTCTCTCTGCCCTATCATCCTCCTTTACCACCTTCTTTCCATCGTCTTTTCCAGGTTGCAATTAACAGCTAACAACGCTCACCAGACTTCCTTCTCATCTAGTCCTCCCATCTAGTCAACTCCAGCCATATTAATCTTTCTGGCTGGCCTCTGCCTCAACTGCCAGGCTGCCTGCTGTTGCAGTCTCTCACCTTCTTCTTCCTCTCCTGGGTGCTTCCACGATGCTTCCAGGTACAAAGAGAAGATGCCACACGTGAAATATGAAAGATTCTCTCCAGTGTTTCTGAACCAGAATCCTGGAAACTCATGTCCCACATTTTAAAATTTTTGATTCAAGTGGAGTGTGTGGGTGCCTGCCCACGTGGGTGCTATGTGCTTGTGGCTCAGTTGTGTCTGACTCTCTGCAGTCCTATGGTCACCCACCAGGCTCCTCTGTCCATGGGATTTTCCAGGCGAATACCGGAGTGGGTTGCCATTTCCTCCTCCAGGGGATCTTCTTGGCCCATGGATCGAACCTGCGTCTCCTGTGTCGGCAGGCTGATTCTTTACCACTGAGCCACTGGGGAAGTCCAAACCTTGCCCATAAAAGATGCTGAATAAATATCTGCTTTGCATCCACCAATAACTGGCAAGAATTGGAAAAGTTTGAGTTTCTGTGACGGATATTTGTATTAAACTAACACTTTCCAAACTTAGGGGTCTCCCACATTTAGAGGTGGATTCTTTACCATCTGAGCTCCTAAGGAAACCTCTGTAGTCCCACAGATCTCCAACTTTGTGAGTTTTATTTAGTAGGTGTTATTGGGGGTGAAAGGAGAGAAGGATTCTTTGGTTAATTATGCACGGAAAACATGGATTTCACAGAGTTAAATGAGTTTCTTTATTGTAGGACTGCAGATGGCCCATCTAGCATGCTGAAGCGAGTCTTCTAGAGGAGAGTACAGAGACTATCACATGAAGCTTTCCTCAGTTAACCTTCTGACTCCATATCCCTTTTTTCCCATGGAGCATCTTCCAGGCTCAATTCCTCCTCTGTAAACTGAGTACTTACTTCATAGGGTTATTATGAGGACCGATAAGTTAATACATACAAACCGCTTAGAACAACGTGAGGCATGTATTAATAATAAGCACTCCAAGAGAGGTAGCCGTAATTATCACTATATCCCACGTGTAGATATTTAACGTGGCACTATTCCCAGAAAAATGTAACAGGAACATTTTTATTGTGCAGTTGGCCCTCAGCATCCACTGCTGCAGAACCTCAAATACAAAGGGCCAAAAGTAACAAGCCATTTTACATAAAGGACTTGAGCATCTGTGAGTTTTGGTATCCACAGAGGCTTCTGGAACCAATGTCCCACGGATACTAAGAGACAACTGCAGAGAAATTTCCACTGTTACTGCCAGGCAGATGGAATGAGTACTTCCTTTGCCTGAGAGGCACTGCTTAAGGCTACAAATAACGAAAGACATTTACAGAAATAACTGATATATATAAGATAGTTATCAGTAAGAAACTTGAGATCTTACAGAAAAAGCACACAGTTAAATGGTCTTATGAATTTTCTTCAGTCTAAAAGATAAAGACCTTGAGAAAGTCTGATGAAAAATCTGAGAAATTAATGGATGAATGAATATTACCTCAATTAACAACTTACATATCATTTCTAAATCACTATAAAACAACTGAGAAACCCATCACATTTTTATATTTAGGCTCCCTCACTCTCCTTTAGACTTCAACCATTTAGGTGGAATATGAAAGTAGAGACAAGAATGACTGCCATATTTAAGAGGGTGTTTGAGGCATTTGATTAAATTTCATCTTATAAGGGTGTGTCACAATAAAACCTGCTAAAGAATCAATTATAAAAATAAACTAAAAAGTGATATGCATAGTACACAGTGGTGCTGGGTGACATTTATATCTTTAAAAAATTAAAATAAATGAACTACCTGATATTATAATTTATACAGAAATCTGTAATTTATAAATTTACACAGGACTCGATCTCTGTCAGGGCTTCCCTGATAGCTCAGGGAAAGCTGATAAAGAATCCACCTGCAATGCAGGAGACCTCAGTTAGATTCCTAGGTCGGGAAGATCTGCTGGAGAAGGGACCCGCTACCCACTCCAGTATTCTTGGGCTTTCCTTGTGGCTCAGCTGGTAAAGACTCTGCCTGCAATGTGGGAGACCTGGGTTCCATCCCTGGGTTGGGAAGATCCCCTGGAGAAGGGAAAGGCTACCCAGTATTCTGGCCTGGAGAATTTCATGAACTGTATAGTCCATGGGGTCGCAAAGAGTCGGACACAACTGAGCGACTTTTACTATCTCTGCCTGTTCATCTAGGCTGGTTTTAGAACTTTCTGAATTTCCTAAGAACTGAGAAATGATGAGAAACAGAAAAAACTAAGCTACGAAGATTTAAATGGGTTAGTAGAAGGAAAAAAAGGTGTATTTTATAAAACTCATCAAGGATCTGCCCAACTATATTTCCCCCCTGATAACAAGGCGCTCACATATTTCCAGTTTTAAAATACTACAGTTCTAAGGCTGTGCCCTCACAACAATATCACTGCTTCTACCCAGATTTTTTCTTTTATTTTGTAACTTTCCTTTCTTCCTTTTTAAAACAAATAATGTGATTATCATCGCATTAAAAAATTCTAGGACAGGGGTCAGCAAACCATGGCTACAGGCCAAACAGGACTTGCTGTCTATTTCATATACCACATGGCCCAGGTAGGTTTTGTTTTTTTTGTTTGTTTGTTTGTTTTTTAATGTTTTTAAAAGGTTATAAAATGAAATTAAAGAAAAGCATGCAACAGAGACCATACATGGCTTGCAAGCCTAAAATATTTCTCTGGCTCTTTATGAAAAACTTTCCTTGACCCTGTTCTAGGATAATACTTAACAGAGCTAACCCAGTAATTTCATAGAATTCACATCAATGACAAGTTCACAGTGAACTATTTTATGATGGTAATTAGAGCAAAACTCCACAACGCTTGTTCTCTTCAAGTACACCAAACCCCACACATTATGCAAGTTCAAATATCAAATTCAGATGCCCTGAACAACAGTACTTCAGTTACAAAGCTAGTCTGGCTACAAGAAACCCTCTTTTCTCATGGGAATTCAGACCAACTGATAAGTGAAATGAGTGTTAACCATTTTCTCAAATTGCATATCCCCCAAATTCACTCGACTGAAAGAAATAAAATAATTTTCCCTCGATTACTCTGAAGTCTACCCCACATGAGATTAAGAGACAGAGATCTCAAAATCTTCAATGTGTTTTCTAATTCCGTTTTCTTACAGAGTTCTCACAAAGTATTAAAAGGAAAACAAACTCAGTAACTCACTCCAGAGCAGGTCTCAGAACTCGGACTTTTAATGCTTCTAATATTCGATTTAACTCCACAAATGGTTCTTTCTGGCTTGGGTCAACAGAAAGACCGGATTCCTGAGAAAAAAAATCAAAAGAACTTTTGTTAGCAAAAGTCAAGAGTAAAGCGATACGGTAAAACCATATTCTACACTATAAAATGTGAGGTAAATCATTAAAGATAGTTTCTTTTTAACATATACTTCTCTGGTAGAAACTGAGGACTAAGCCCCAGTATCCCTCTTTCTCCTCCTATGACAGTAGTAAACCCCGTATTTTAGCTGGGCATGTAAGCATATGGAATAAAGCTGGGCCTTCCAAAATGTAAGTTCTGGCCAATGAAACACAAACATATGTCTTTGTTCCTTCCTGGAATACAAAGAGGTCATGCTGGGGTTCTGGCTACCCTGGACCATGAGGACAGGGGTCACCTTAGAAAGAGCAGAACTGAAAGGAGCTGAGATCCCTAGGAGTTTCATGGGTGGCTCCCATACATGTCACGGATGGCTCACTATCTCCTACTCTTGTATAAGAGAAATAAACTTCATTTTCGTTTAAGCCACTGGTATTTTGGGTCTCTGATACTTATAAACAAACAATCTTAAATGATACAATTTATATTAGGAAATTTATATGGACACAGAATCCTGTAATGTGTAGAGAAAGACTTGAGTTAATACTTATCTAAATTGTTTAAAATAGCAAAGTCTTAGGTCAGAGGTCTGGTTTACAGACTAGCTTTAAATTATTTAAACCTTATGGTCCTTCATTCTTTTAAATGAAAAATACAATAGCACCCAGCGTAAACCACAGAAGAGAGTCTGAAGACACATGAACTGGAACTGAATCCAAGATTCTCCACAAAGAACCTGTATGGCCTTGGGCAGGTTATTTCTCTAGACCTCAGATTCCTCATCTGTAGAAGGGGGGAAATAATTTCTTCTTCACAAGGTTGCAGTAAGGGCTTGGCTGGCAGTAAATACTTAATACATATTGCTGATATTGTGACTATGTGGTATTGGTAAACTGTTCTAAGTTAATGTCTAATAGGAATAAAAGACAAAAGCTGCTCACTTAAAGTAAATTTTAGCTTGAAATTCATTTGATAAAGTTCTTTAAGCTGGGCCAGATTAGAAGAGCTAATATAATCCTCTTTGTCCTCTTCTCTGCTATACTAACCTTCCTATCAAAGAGATGTTTTACGGCACTAGTGGTGAAAACCCAATGCAGGAGACGCAAGAGAAAAGGATTCAATCCCCTGGGTTGGGAAGATCCTTTGGAGGAAGAAATGGTAACCCACTCCAGCATTCTTGGAGAATCCCCATGGACAGAGGAGCCTGGTGGGCTACAGTCCACAGGGTCAGAAAGAGTCAGACATGACTAAAATGACTGAGTATACACAGGACTGTATATAAGAGAGGTAACAAATAACTGCATACCACAAGGAACTCTATTCGGTGCTCTGTAATGACCTATATGGAAATGGAGTCTAGAAAAGAGTGGCGATATATATATGGCTGATTTACTTTGCTGTACAGCAGAAGCTAACACAACACTGTAAATCAACTGTACAATAAAAAAAAAAAACTGATTTAAAAAATTAAGTAAAATGCACTGGCTCCCTCCCAAAAAACAAAAGAGATGTTTAGAAAAGTAGCACCACTTCTGACCCTTTACTGATGACCTGGGACCAACATTCTGGGGCAGGAATAAGGAAATAATTTGAATAGCAAGTTCTAGGACTATAATTTTTAACCAAGTTTAAAAAAAAAGAGACTTCCTAATAAACTGAGGTCAGCACTGGTGATTAAAATGTAACAAATGTAACAATCTACCTATAGCTAGAAGACTTAAAAACCACAAGGATAAAAGAGATGTTTAGAAAAGTAGACCACTTCTGACCCTTTACTGATGACCTGGGACCAACATTCTGGGGCAGGAATAAGGAAATAATTTGAATAGCAAGTTCTAGGACTATAATTTTTAACCAAGTTTAAAAAAAAAGAGACTTCCTAATAAACTGAGGTCAGCACTGGTGATTAAAATGTAACAAATGTAACAATCTACCTATAGCTAGAAGACTTAAAAACCACAAGGATCTCCCTTGTTTTCATTTCATCCTCACCTGGCAGAGCTCCTCAGCAACATCCAGCATTCCTTGTCTGAAGAAGTGCTCCACCATCACCTCATTGAGAAGCCTCTGGCTGTCTGCCTGCCAGCAGCCGTCTATCCCCACACTGCTGATGTCGGAATCGAAATTCTGAAAGGCAAGACAGTGAGTCATGAATTGACCAGGATGCATCACTTGATACATTTTCACCCTGCCTATCTTAACAGAAACCACCATCTCTGTTTAAACTCTGTGACACCTCCAATAAGTCCCCAATTCCAATTTGTCTGCAGCCTATGACAGGAAGCAATCTTTTCCACTTTCTTTTCTGAAACCCCCACTCTCATTCATTATTGCTCCAAGGGTAAATGTTTTCATTTTTGAGGGTATTTTGGAAAAATAAACTTTATAATGATTCTATAAATAAATTGATTTCTAGGCATTATATGACAGCAATACTTTCACAGGTGTGCAGTGATAATTGTAAAAGCATGTTCAATGCAGAGTTGTCTAACAGGAAAAAAAAGAAGAGCCATTATATCCAACAGAGGATTATTCAATAATCCTTGGCCCATCCCAACAACTGCAGTGCCAAGGTGGGTGTTGGGGAAAAAGAGATTGGACAGATGGCTCAGAGAGCAGGCTCTGGAGCCAATCCACCAGGGTCTGGATCCTGGTTCCATCTAACTAGCTGTGTAATCTTGGCCAAATCACTCAAGATATTTGAGCCTCAGCTTAAGTAGAGAAAATACTCTTATGGACTTAACTGTATCCTCTCACAATTCCGGTGTTCAAGTCCTAATCCCAGCACCTTATAAAGTTAAAATGAGAGACCTAATCCAGTACGAGTGCTGTCTCAGGTGGCGCTAGTGGGTAAAGAACCTGCCTGCCAATGCTGGAGACTTAGAAACACAGGGTTGATCCCTGGGTTGGGAAGATCCCCTGGAGGAGAAAATGGCAAACTGGCTCCAGTATCTTTGCCTGGAGAATCCCATGGACAGGCGGGTTACAGTTCACAGGGTTGCAAAGAGTCGAATATGGCTGAAGTGACTGAGCATGTGTGCACTCAGGACACAGACAGGTGCAGAAGGAAGACCACCTGTTACAGACCGGATGTCTGTGTCCCTCCCAAATTCCTACATCAAAGCCCTAGAAACCAGTGTGACTGTCTGGAGACAGAGTCTGGGAGAAGGTAATAAAGGTTAAATGAAGTCATAAGGGTGGGGCCTTCATCCAGTAGGGCCAGTGTTCTTATGAGACAAGGAACAAACACCAGGGCTCGATTGCTCTCTCTCCACCACATGACACCATTTCTTTTTTTTTTATTAATGACACCATTTCTGTTTAAAAAAAAAGCTTACAAATGCTCACAGAACAAATGTGAAAAGAATATATAAAGTACTAGCAGAGATTATCACTGGAGATAACAACTCTTACACAAAGAGCAAACACTCCTTTTATAGCAAGCTAAAGGATTTCGACAAAATCTATTACAAAAAGAGAGGGTGTTGAAGGTTCTGGTTCTGGGTAAGATCAAGCAAGTACACCCCACCCTGTCTCTCTGAATGCAGTTCCAAATCAGGACTGAATTCAGAGTGGCTACTCGAGGCAACTCTGAACAGCAGTAAGTGGATTGGGGAGGAAGGCAAAGAACCAAAGCTGAGCTTATTACTTTCCTCCCTCCAACACCTATCTCTCAGTCTGGAGGTAGTACAACCAAAACCCACAACAGGGCGGGCACCTCCAGGAGAAGCCTTCCAGGGCTGGCATGAGGAACAGGAGTGGGTTTTCCTATCATGTAGAAGGGGGTGGAAAGAAATCACATGCTTTTTTCCCTCCATTTTCTTGCACCCCTAGCTCAAGGCAGTCTGCAGTTAAGCTTCTGTTGTTAATAAGAAGCATTTGTAAGCTTTTTTTTTTCCCAACAGAAATGGTGTCATTAAAAAAGGAAAGAAATGGCGTCATTATTTTCACAGCAGTACCAAGATTATGTTTGACTGAATATGCAGGAAACAAAACTCGACAGATCTTCAGAACTCTGCACGTGTTAAGTCAGTCATGTCCGACTCTTTGCAATCCCATGGACAGCAGCCCACCAGGCTTTTCTGTCCATGGGGATTCTCCAGGCAAGAATACTGGAGCTGCCATGCCCTCCTCCAGGGGATCTTCCCGATCCAGGGATGGAACACACTTCTCTCATGTCTTCTGCACTTGCAGGTGGATTCTTTATCACTAGCACCACCTGGGAAATCCACCACAGCAGGCAAGTTAAAACTCTGAGGGAAGGGATCTTTTCTCTCCAATCAGAGGAGCAATGGTCCCAAGAATGAGGGGCCAAAACTCCTCTCGCATCTTTTATCTCTGTCCCTCTACCTCACAGCCTCAGATACAGGCAGAATTATGATAAAATACAGGGGATCAGGGTACGTCACCTGATGCAAAGAACTGACTCATTGGGAAAGACCCTGATGCTGGGAAAGACTGAAAGCAGGAGAAGGGGACGACAGAGGATGAGATGGTTGGATGGCATCACCGACTTAATGGACGTGAGCTTGAGATAAGCTCCGGGAGTTGGTGACGGACAGGGAAGCCTGGCGTGCTGCAGTCCATGGGGTCACAAAGAGTTGAACAAGACTGAGTGGATCAATTCTCTGGCTGGATGACTAAATAGGAAGCTCCAGAGAACTCTAAAGTAGCAGGGAGATCAGAGAGAGGAAGAAACTCAGAAAAGTAACACTCCCATCCAGAGTTGTTTATGAACCCCTGGGTTTGCCCTCAAGTGGCATAGGCATGGGTCTGACCCTTGGCGGCACAGCACAGACTTTGAAAGAGGAACTAGGGGTCAGACCTAGCTTCCAGGTCCTAGAATGCCCACTGGTTTGCACACTAACAAGACATATCTGAACGACTCTGTAATGGCTTTGGAAATAAGCTGACATTGAAACTACAACTCAGAGAAGACTGGTCAGAACTTGTAGTCTGAGCCCAACAAGGTAGTGACCACTAAAACAAAGCTTGAAAAAACTCAGTGGATGAGGCGTTCCCTCATGGTCCAGTGGCTACCACTCCTTGCTCCCAATGTAAGGGGCCTGGGTACAATTCCTGGCTAGGGAATTAAGGTCTCCCATGCTGCAACTAAGACACAGCACAGCCAAATAAATAAATATTTTTTTTAAAAAACCCTCACAGTATGTTTAAGCTGACATTGAAACTACAACTCAGAGAAGACTGGTCAGAACTTGTAGTCTGAGCCCAACAAGGTAGTGACCACTAAAACAAAGCTTGAAAAAACTCAGTGGATGAGGCGTTCCCTCATGGTCCAGTGGCTACCACTCCTTGCTCCCAATGTAAGGGGCCTGGGTACAATTCCTGGCTAGGGAATTAAGGTCTCCCATGCTGCAACTAAGACACAGCACAGCCAAATAAATAAATATTTTTTTAAAAAAACCCTCACAGTATGTAATTAACAGCAGAATAGAGGTGAATAGCAAAAGTCAGTGGAGATCTACAGAAATGATCTAATCTGAACAACCAAATAAAAGCTGAAAAAAAAAAAAAAAGAATAGGTTCTCAGGGACCTATAGGACAATAACAAAAGATCTAACATTATGTCAATGGATTGCTAAAGGGAGAAGAGTGTAGCGTAGGATAAAAAAATTTTCTTTTTAACATTTCCCAACTTTGTCAAAAGACAGAAATCTACAGATTCAAGAAGCTCAGCAAACTCCTAAAAGGATAAGTTCAAAGAAATCCAAACTCAGACATCTCAGGATCAAACTGCTAAAAATTAAAGACTAAGAAAAATTTTGAAAGTAACTAGGGAAAAGTGATACATTGCTTATAGGGAAACTGTAATTCAAATGACTACAGATTTCTCAACTAAAAATCTTAATTTATATACTTTAAAAATAATTGTAATATATAGAGGAACCATATGCAACTTTGTTCTGTATTTTCCAAGTCTCCTGTAAATGTGTTATTGTACTTTCATATTTTAAAAATGAAAAAAGGACTACAGATTTCTCAACAGAAGCCATGCAGAGACCAGAAAGAAGTGACATATTTTTCAAATATGAGAAGAAAAGAACTGACATCCCAGAATTTTATATCAAGTGAAAATATCCTTCAGGAATGAAGATGAAATAAAGACATTCTCAGATGAAGGGAAGCTGAATTTGCTGGAAGAAGACCTGCTCTAAAAGAACTGCTAAAGTTCTTCTGACAAAGGGGAAACTACCCCAGCAGAAGGAACTCGAAACATCAAGAGTAAAGAAACTGGCCCGTCTACCTCTGAAAGCTTTCTGTGCCCAATTTCACTTCCACGCCTTTATCTTTCACAGGTGTTAACCTATGTTAATCTGATAAGCCTCTTGAATTGTTTTTTAAGCACATAAATTTAACTAAGGTCTAGATTAAACTGAAATTATTAATTCAATCCTTAATCATTGCTTACAGCACACGTAAGAACAGGTGGTACGTAATCCCGCAACAGAACTGCAAACCAGATATTATTTACAATCACCACAACACAACACAGCTCTCCTCTTCAAAACTCAGCCCACTTTTAAGATCTCTCTATTCTTGGATGTCAAGTCAGTAGCCTAAAACTAAATATACACATTTAACATTTGGAATTACTCAACACAAAAACAAAAAAAAGCAAAATTACTCTCAGAATCTTAAATTTTTATTCCTTTTCTTTTTATAGACCTCTTTCTTGGCCTGGTGCTTAATCTAAAGAATGAAATAATACAGAGTACCTAGATGCTAAGGCAACAGTGTCCATGCCCACACTGAAGAGACCGTTATCTAGCCCTGAAAAAAATCAGGATCGCTTAGTTGTGACTCTCTGCTTTCCTCATCCAATCTGCTTACCAGATTCTGCCTGTTGAAAGACGACTTTATAGCAGTTTATCAATACCTTTAAGCTAATTATTACATCTTTATGCTGCCTATGACAATCAAACACTAGAAGTAAAGCTGCTGCTGCCTCGTTCCTCCTCCGGACTGGGTGGGAGATAGGCCTTACAAGGGTGACGGACGGTAAAACAGAGCAGGACCCAAGGGCCTCGCCCCCCCCGTCCTCAGCCTGCCTTTTGCCCATGGAAAAACTTTAGCCAAAGAATTAAGTTTAATCAGAGAAGTGACAAAATGCAGAAACAAAGGAAAACAGTCAAAGGAGACGAAATGATAACAGTTTAGTCATTAAGCACAGTCCAGGACCGTTAGTTTCTTCTCAAAGGCTATAGACAATATTCTGAGCCACATCCTATGAGCTGTCCTTGTAGATACTGAAACCACCAGCAGGCAGAGAGGTTAACTACACAATAACCAGCCTGTAACCACAACACAGCTGCACAATTCCAAGAACTGGCCTCGGGGAAACGGGAACCAACCAATCCTGGAATGGAAGACTGTCCTTAAAACAACGAAGATGACGCTGATGAGACCACTGATGACCAAATGACTGTCAGAGCTGATGGCGCTGTTTCTGCATGGAGCCTCTCCCTCTGTCTATAAAAGCTCTTGCCCCTGACTGGGGCTGCGGAGTCAGTCTTTGGACAAGCATTCCCCACCTCCTACTGCCAGCATCTAAAATAAAGCAAACTTTCCTTCTTACCAACCTCTTTATTGGGACACAGTCAGACCTGGGTTCAGTAACAATGTCACAGATTTCTCCCATATTTTATTCCCCCAGATAAAAGGCTAATCAAATGAATAAAGGAATGGTATCAGAGGATGACAGAATTTATTACCAACTCAGAAATCTGTCTATAACTCTCTAAATGTCTGCCTGCACTCAATAGGCAAGAATCATTGAGACTAAGATTTCTCACTGATCTATCAACCTCATTCAAGCCAAACACAGCCTTCAGATTTCTGATTCATTTACTGATTATTCCCAATCGCATCAACCCCCAACAAATCAGGTGTCTATTACTCAGCAGGAAAGAAAAGAAAGAACTTTGGAAGACACAATGGTCAACTCCAAAGCACAGGCCATATGAAAATAGTTTTTTTCAGCAGTATATGTTTACATTTAGTCATAATTCTAATAGCTACCACCAGACAGTAACTGCTCAAACAAAACAATTCCTCCAAATCTTTCCTTCATATACTTAAACCAAAAGTAAATTTTGATCTTCTAGAAAAATTTAAAGCAGTCTAACATTTGAACAAATGTATACACTTTCTTTTACAAGGATGCTCTTCATATAATTTTATTTCACTACTATACTGGTGGTAAGAAAAATCGAAAACCCTTACACTCAAGACATCTGTATGACATTCAAGTTCTAGAACTTATTTGCTAGTCTTGGAAAACACAACTAAGCATGACTAAGCAAAGCATTAGATGAAAATTTCTGAGCTCCCTTCTATCATTTAGATCTTATAGTTTAAACCACTAAAGTGGATAAGTAAGTTTTTTTCATAGCTTATTTTCTGCTCACACGTAGTAAAAATTAAAGCTAAAACTGTAAAAAGAGGTCGAGGAAATGCAATATAGAATGAGAACTCCTTTTGTTATAAGTGCACGTTCTTACTATTGCATCAGAGTAAGGATCAGTTCCAGGCCCTGTTGCTAGGTGACCAAACTCATCTGCATGGCTGCCCAGGAAATCAGTAGCATCGCAAAGCAGCCAAGAAGTAGATAGTGAAGAGAAACACCTGTCTATTAGCACTTCTGTTTTACTCCATTTTTCCTTTTATAAAGGAAATGAAAAGAAAAAGCATGGAAGGATGTTCTTAAATGTGAAGGCATATTCTCAAATGATAAAAAGCACATTTCAAGGGTGTGTCTGTCTAGAGAAGATATTACAGCTTAAAAAGATAAATCTAGGACACACAAATCTGTATACCATCTCATGTACTTTTAGTATCTTTCACATTTTTAATGGATTAAAGGTTTTAAAATCTGGAGGCTAGGCAGAGGAGAAGTAAATAACTTAGATGATCCTTACAAGACTATGAAATCTAAACGAACCACCTTACCCATTTGCTTAAGCATGCTTATGATCTGATTAGACTTAAGGACTGGCTTTCACTGCTCATCATCCAAAATCAATCCCTTTCTGAAATACATTTTATGAAATTATAACTATTGAGTAAAGGAGAAGGCAATGGCACCCCACTCCAGTACTCTTGCCTGGAAAATCCCATGGACGGGGGAGCCTGGTAGGCTGCAGTCCATGGGGTCGCTAAGAGTCGGACACGACTGAGCGACTTCACTTTCACTTTTCACTTTCATGCATTGGAGAAGGAGACAGCAACCCCCTCCAGTGTTCTTGCCTGGAGAATCCCAGGGACGGGGGAGCCTGGTGGGCTGCACAGAGTCGGACACGACTGAAGCGACTTAGCAGCAGCAGCAGTGACAAAAGAAGTACATGATAAAACTCAGTATTTGATTTAACGCCTAAGTGCCAGTGCTTTTTTTGTTTGTTTTAATATTTATTTATATGGCTACATCAGGTCTTAGTTGCAGCACGAGAACTACTCAGTTGTAGCATGTGGGATCCAGTTCCCTCCATGGATGGAACCCGGGCCCCCTGCATTAGGAGCAAGGAGTCTTACCCACTAGACTACCAGGGCAGTCCCTGCCAATTCTTTAATACTGCTAATTTTTAAAAAACTTCTCCACTGACTTTGGTAGAAAAATTGGCACGTGACCCTAACAATGTGCTCTTGTTGCACCTACCAGGAATCAATTTCCCTTCCAAGCACCTAGTTACTCTGGTTTACTTAGCAGAAGTGAAAGGGGTACTGCAGAGAACATTTAAGTGAGAAGACGACGACCTGGACTCTGGCTTGGGAGAGTTATCTGCTACTTCACACACAACACAAAGAAAGATACTATGCAAACACTGGACGGAGACAAGTAAAAGAATGAAATTAGAACACTCTCTAACATCATACACAAAAATAAACTCAGAATGGATTAAAGACCTGAATGCAACAAAGCCAGATACCATAAAACTTACAGTAAAGAGGAAAACGTAGGCAAAACACTAGACATTAAGTCACAGGAAGATGTTTTTCAATCTACTGCCTAAATTAATGAGAATGAAAACAAATAGGACCTAATTAAGCTCAAAAGTTCTTGCAGAGCAAAGGAAACCAAAAACAAAGGGACACCCCTCAGAATGGGAGAAAATGGAGACTTTTACTAAACGTCTTACTAGGAACTTCTTTAGAGGGTGTAGTTAGTCTGATGTTTTATTTCATTTTTAGGGAATTCGGCTTCCAACCACTGTAATCTTTTTACAGCTTTGTTAGCCATTTCTTTTCAGTAATTCTGAAAGTTCTACTCAATACATGTATCAAATTATCTGCCTAATTTCAGAACTCAGTTCTTTTTTGCCTTGCTCAGAGTAAGTTTTCCAGCCTTTTTCATTTCCCTCCTTGATGAACAGTAACATCTCTCTACTACATAAGCATTTATCCAATATATAATAATAGTACTTCAGAGTTAGCTGACCTCACCCATTCTAACTATTAAGACTAAATGCAAAAAATTTTCTCTTGCTATTGCTTTTTTCTCGTCTTACACCTCAGCAAGACCTATATAAAAGACTCACTCAGAACTATTTTACAATGTTCTCTATTTCATTTTTTATAGCCTTATGCCATTTTTTTTTTTTAACACAGTCATCATTTTGCCTCACCAATGTATATGCTCCATCTAGTGGCAGAAGATCAGTTTAGGAAAAGTGGTTTACAAAAAGGGCTTTTTTAAACCATTATTTGCCCCCTTAAAACATTACCAGCCCTGCAATGGCCTGATTTCCTAGTACAGCACAGTGTTTAAGAACAAACTCTCGAGTGAAACCTCTTCCCAAACCTTGATCTACCACTTGCATACCTTGGGGTATGTTACTTAATATTTCTGAATCTTAGTTTCCTCACATGTGAAAAGGGAATAAATGCGCTTGTATCATGGGCTATTGGAGAAGGAAATGGCAACCCACTCCAGTATTCTTGCCTGGAGAATTCCATGGACAGAGGAGCCTGGCAGACTAGCCCACACGGTTGGAAAGAGTCCGACGCGACTGAGCGACTCACACACATCATGGGCTATGTGTGTATGTGCCTGCTAAGTCGCTTCAGTCATGTCCGACTACCTGCAACCCTGTGGCCAATAGCCCATCAGGCTCCCCTGTCCATGAGATTTCCCAGGCAAGAATACTGGAGCGGGTAGCCATGCCTTCCTTCAGGGGATCTTCCCGATCCAGGGATCGAACTGGAGTTTCTTATGTCTTCTGCACTGGCAGGTAGATTCTTTTAACACCAGCGTCATCTGGGAAGCCCTAAATGTATGTAACGTTCTCAGCTCAGCACATGGAACATGGTCAATACTCCGTAAGTGACAGCTGTATTTTCTCCCTTCTCCTTAGTCTAATTTCATCCTATTTAAGGAGGTAGACAAATCCTCAAATGTTTTTACCATTCCCTCCCTTTTCCCCCTGATCTCCTTGGATCAAATCTTTTGGCCTTCCGTCACTGCCTCTTCCCCAGCCTGACCTTGCCTGACAGGGGCAGCCACTCCCGTCAAGTCAGTCCCTGAGAGTCTGTAACAGGAGTTAAACATTTTCTCGGCTGTTCAGTTCCTTGCCTGGCCCTACAGAAGACCACAACTCACTGCTCTGCTGCGCTAAATCTTACCCACTCTCACAATTCAAATGTAAAAATATCAACTCCAGGGACTTCCCCAGTGGTCCAATGGTTAAGACCCTGCCTTCCAATGCAGGGGGGCAAAGGTTCAATCCCTGGTCAGGGAACTAAGATCCCATATGCCTTGTGGGGTGGCCAAAAAAATAAACAATTTTTTAAAAAGTAAAAACAACTAAATGGAACTTCCCTGGTGGCACAGTGGATAGGAATTGCCTGCCAATGCAGGGGACACAGGTTCAATCCCTGGTCTGGGAAGATTCCATATGCCTCAGAGCAACTAAGCCCATGAGGCACAACTACTGAGCCTGCATCTACAACTACTGAAGCCCGCGTGCCTAGAGGCCGTGCTCTGAAACCGGAGAACCCACCACGGTGAGAAGTCCTCACACCACAGCAAAGAGCAGCCCCCACTTGCTGCGACCAGAGAAAGCCACTCACAGCAACAAAGACCCAGAGGAGCCAAAATAAATGAATGAAAAAATAAAATAAGGTATCAACTCCACAACCTGAATCAAGAACTCAATGATCTCCTCTTTACTGTTTATTAGTAAGCAGAGTCTGTCCTAAGCAAACTTACTTTATGTTGCCTCAGAATCTTTACAGTTCTTTGACATGTACAAAAAGCACCCTGACATGAATAAACTACACCACAATTTTCTAAAGAACATGTACTATGTTTTTCACTTTCAACTGTCCCACAGCAAATGTTAGATACTTAAGTCTTGGTATTATTTCATCTACCCACACACAGAAGTCTAAAGCAGTAATTATTTTTACTGACTTTTCTTACTTAGGAATTTAAGTCAAAAGATTAAGTAAAACACTAAACAAAATATCCTAAATAGGAAAGAATTCTAGATTTTCTTAAAAATAGAGAAGGAAATTTTACTAAAAAAAAAAACCACAACATTTTTTTGGCTACAGAATCCAGCGGTTGATATTTATTTTAAATTGTGATTATACTACAGGCATCTGAAAACTGTCAACACATTAAAGCAGAAATCTTCAATAATTTTTTATGTTGGCAATAATTAAAAGCCAGAAAGTGTCCTGCCTAACATCATCAACTTTTCTGCATACGTTTTCAGGGAAGTGATGACTAAAAAAGTTTAAAGAAAGCATTGAAACATTAAAGGAAAAAATAAAATTTTTAAGCATGTCAAAGATTTACTTAAGTTCCTCACTCAACCACCAGCCTGCTCATACACGAGTTACCAGCTTCCTTACTGCCCTCCTCTCGGCAGGGTGGGAACATATCCCCATAACACGGTGCTCACAGGCTGCCGGACAACATTCCAGTTTATTACTCAAGGCTGTTTCCTGTGATACTTAAGGCTTAAGCCACAGTGGCTTCAGCTTCATCCTGTTTGTTCGACAATCCACAAGTCCACCCAGCCTTTATGACAGGTGGCCCCGGAAGCCTGCACAGATTGACGAGGTGCAAGCTAGAAGGGCAGGAAGACTTTATAAACCAATGAAATCTTGGACAACATCAATCAACACAGAATTCCTCAGGTGTGCAAGAAGCTCATGTACAAGGTCTAGGTAGTTCTAGTGGGTTAACAGCTTCCTTACAGCTAAGGCTAAGTAGATGCCACCCCTTAACCCCCCCAAAAAGGGAAGAGAATACACTGAAAAATGTTATAGAACTCCGCTAAAACATCCAAGCTTTCAGCTGTGCCTCAGAACTATAATTCAACAAATTACCCCAGCATCAACTTAATGGTGTCATTTCATGATAGATCAGAAGAATCTGGAAGCCAGGTCACCTAGAACCTAAACTACTTTCACAGGAACATATAAAACTAGCCCCCTCCCCGACCACAAAAACCTGTAAAAGCCCTTATAACTTTCAAGTACATGAAAAACATACCCAAAAGAGAAATGAATAAATCTAAATACTTAATCATCAATATTCACCTCAAATACCTCCCCACAAAAAAGGTCAGAATGTAGGTTACTCGCTATGTGGATCCCTTGTCGTCCACTTTCAAAAAGATACTTCCATTTCCAGTGCCTAATACCTTTAAATGCTTTGTCTCAAAAATTAGCCAAAACATGATAACCCTTATGAATATGTATAAACACTTGCCACATCCAGAAGAAGACATGTTTAGCAAGTCACCAGTAGCTGGGGGACAAGAGTAAAAGAGGGCTCTGATGATAACTGGCTTCCCTGGTGGCTCAGACGGTCAAGAATATGCAGGAGACCTGGGTTCAGTCTCTGAGTCAGGAAGATCCCCTGGAGAAGGGAATGGAAATTCACACCAGTATTCTTGCCTGGAGAATTCCATGGACAGAGAGAGGAGCCTGGCGGGCTACAGTCCATGGGGCTGCAAAGAGTCGGACAAGGTGGAGGGACTAACACCTATGGCAATTAGGATCAGACAAGACATAAGCTAGGAAATGAGGACACATGGCCCCCTACCAGCAGCACCATGCAAAGCCCTGTATCCCAGATCTTGGCAGCCAGGAGACCACACATGAGGTATGACTGTGAGGCCATCCCCACCTATTCCAGAATCTGGGATCTTTTCTCTGACTGGCTGCTTCAGAGGCTTCAGCTACTCTCGCTGTCCTGACATCTTGTGGTCCTGCCTGTCCCCACACCATCAAAGCTGCGGGTAGCCCAGCAGTCACCGCCAGGAGCCTCCTGGGATCTGAACCTTCACTAGAATACCTTGGTCACTGGCAGCCGCCAATATCTGAAGCTTCCTAAACATCACCAGTAGTTAATTCACCCTGAAGAACCCTAAACAGGGTTCCTCGCTCCCAGTGATTTAAGATCATCTCTAAAGCACCCCCAACCCCACGCCTCCAGAAGGTCCTTGAATCAGTACACACCAATAACCACTTCAGGCACCAACTGAAGACATATGACACCAGTCTCCAAAAAGTCTGAAGCCAAAGCCACTTCCAAAGCTCTGTTTACATCCTCAGAGTTAACAGACAGGCCCCACAACCTCAGAGCTATTTCTGAGAACACTTCCAGCCTCTGCTGGCAACCGCCATCACAGACCCAAAAATCGGACCGCTGCAGCCAACACCACTTCGCTGGCCTCTCTCACTGAGTCGAAGCCCTCAGCACACTGGGGGTGGTGAGAGCTCTCCCAAAGGTCACTAACACTTCTGAAGGCCCAGCTACCCAAACGGCCTGCAGCGCCCCAGCCCTTCAGTCCTGTCGTACCGTACCCACAAGACAGCAATGCCTCCTTAAAGGCATCCGGGTTACAGTTCTCACTTGGGCTGCCGTGAGTCTAGCCGCCCAGCACTACCACTTTGTCAGATGATTTCTAACAGTTAGGCTTGCACATGACTTAAGAGTATTCTCTGGATTCCACCAGTTTCCATGTTACAGCTACTGTCCTCATGCACACAGATGAAGCAGCTCATAAGACATGTTTTGCTACAAAAAGCTCTCCCCCAAATTTCTTCCTACTCTCCCAAAAGCTTACAATGTGTGAACAAAAATGTCCACAACCAGTCACACACCCCTCAACAGCTGAAACATTCCGAGGCATCACACAGTAACCTTAAGCCTACTTGGGCTCTACTAAGAACAAGAACTCCAAGGGTAAAACTGGCCCAGTGCTAAAAACAGTAACTGCTTATAAGCAAACCTCTAAGTCAAAGATTTAAGAGATGTCACAAGAAAATCACTCAAGTGACCGGCTCTGCTGGCTAGCAACCAACCCACTCACACAGCAAACAACACTGGAGCAAAGTGAGCAGCAGGCTCACAGGAAGACAAGGAGACGAGGATGATGTAGGGCAGACAGACGCAAGCTTTGTTAGCCCAATCATCCCATAACAGAGGCAGAGTCACATCCCGGGAATTACTCAGGAAGTAGGAAAAGTTACTTCTATAAACAAACTCCCTCAGAGTAAGTTAAAAATTTGGAAACTGACTTACCTTGACACTAGGAGTGGTCATCATACAAGAAAATGGGTTTAAAAAAAAAGGCTATAAAAAGAGAAGGTTTTTGGTTTGCTTTTATTCTTGTTTTTTTGAAGTAACAGCAACATGGAACTTTAAGAGTACCATAGTAAAACCATATTACTAAAAGCAAGGATGAAAGAAATAGTATAAGCAATGAGAAGGCTATTGCGATGAAAGCAGTCCTGGGAAAACGGTGGATGACGCTGGAACACACCAAACACTCCCGACAACCATACCTTGTCAATGGCTTTTCCAACCCGAGAAACGCTGCTGTGGATGTCTTTGTGGTCAGAGGCCAACTTCTGAACGGTATCCTTTATTCTCTTACAGCACTGTGTCAAGACAAGTGAAAGTGTCCCTGATAATTCAGCATCTTGACCTATAAAAAAAGAAAGAAAGAAGACTGCTATTCAAAAAAGCAAGCCCAAAGACGGCAAGTTATCACACTGGCCCTCTGGAAGATGAAAAGGTAGATATTGAGAAAAATCAGCTGTCCACTTCGAAACAGATGGTAACAGCCATAGGTGATATTTTTCAAATGAACAGTAAGAAAGCTATTTTAATTTCTGCATCATTTGGAATACATTTAAAAATTTTACTATGACGTAAATCACTTATATAATTACTAAATTGAATAATACTGCATAATACTGCCAAGGCATTTTTAAGAAAATATGTCTAAGTGAATAAACTCACTTATTCAATCCACTGTGACTGTCCAAGTCACTCTCACAACACTTTACTACTAAGTTTCCTAAGAAGAGAGAAGTCTAATTGCTTTATGTTCTACATAAAGAAGAAAAAACAAACTTTTTTGGATAACATGGAGAAACAGTGAACACAGCAGAAAAGAGTTTATATATCCCTACCTGTAAGCCTCAGTGAGCCATCTCTACCAGTCAGGGTGGGAGGAACTCTCCAGAACTTCGAGTTCCCAGGTGCTGGCCAAGGGCCCACCCTGCAAGCAGGTCTTTGTAAGGATTAGCAGTCTCAGACTAGTTTGCAAGGTTGGTCTCTGGTGGGCATCTGGGAGTTTGGATTTCAGGAGGGTTCCTACTACTGGTTAAGAATGGCTTGTTGTGTCTAAACTGTTTGTAAAATGTGGTTTGTGCTGAACTGCTTTTCTTCTGGGAGTCTGGAATTTTGGTATCTGCTAGACAGAGGGTGCTTGCCTACGTGACAGTATCCAGTAAACACCAGAAGACTATGCCTCCAAATGAGCTTCCCTCGGAGATAAACACTTCACATTGTTGTTGTTTAGTCACTGTATCCGACTCTCTGCAACCCCATGGGCTGCATCTGGCCAGGCTCCTCTGTCCATGGGATTTCACAGGCAAGAATGCTGGAGCGGGTTGCCACTTTCTTCTCCAAGGGATCTTCCTGACCCTGGGACTGACTGACCTTGTGTATTCTGTATTAGCAGCTAGATCTTTACCACTGAGTCTCCAGGGGAATACCATAACACTTCATACTTGTTAGAGTTTGATGTTAGAGGAGTTAGGCATGCTGCCCTGTGACTCCACTGGGAGAGGACTCTGCAGCTTTCTCTTGGTTTCCTCTAGACAATGCCCTGTGCGCTTTTTGCCCTGGCTGTTTGTCTTGTACCTTTCTGCTGTAATGAATGGTAGCCATGAGTATGAGTGTGACTACCTGTTGAGTCCAGTGCTTCCTCCTGTATTACTGGAATCTACAGTAGTCTTGCACTGCAAGGAGATCAAACCAGTCAGTCCTAAAGGAAATCAACCCTGAATATTCATTGGAAGGACTGACGCTGAAGTTGAAGCTCCAATACTTCAGCCAACTGATGCAAAGAGCCAACTCACTGGAAAAGACCCTGATACTGAGAAAGACTGAGGCTGGGAGAAGGGGGCAATAGAGGATGAGATGGCTGGATGGCATCACTGACTCAATGGACATGAGTTTAAGCAAGCTCTGGGAGATGGTGAAGGACAAGGAAGTGGGGTGTGCAGGAGTCCCTGGGGGGTCACAAAGAGTCGGACACGACTTATGGACTAAACAACAACAAAGAAGTCTTGGGGACACTTCTTCCTTGATAGATCAACAGAAAGTTACTACAGCTGGTATGTTTTCCTTGTGCCATGTCCTCAAAAAAAGGCAGCAGGAGGAAGAGAAAGAGAAGTCCAAAAAGAGATTGCTCTCTTTATTTGTATTCTCTTTATCTCTGAATTTGTATTCAGTGAACTTGTCAGTTACCTCAAGTATAGACCTACACATCCACACCTGTAAGCAACAGACCTAGCTCCTGAAATCTTACTGAGTGGTTCTTAAAAGATAAATTTACATCAGAGTGATCTGGAGGCCTAGTTAAGACAAAGTAGACGGAGCCACACCCCCCAGAGTTTCTGATTCAAGAGGTCTGGGATAGGGCCCAAGAATTTGAAAGAGAATAGACCAAAAGTAAAAGCAGTCTTAGGAGCTTCATTCATCAAACAGCTTATTTATTGAGCATTCAATTATGTGACAGGTACAGCTGTGTCCAGGCAAAAATCCCAGCAAACCATAACTTCTGATGAGCAAGAAAAATACAAAGTCAGTCAATTACACAATATTGCAAAAGAGGATACGTGCTCCTGGCAGGGGCGGGGGACCAGAGTAAAACAAATGGAGAGTATTTGTGGGTTGAGCCACTGTAATCTTAAACAGGTGGACGTGGTAAGCCTCACAGAGGAAGTGACATCTGGGCAAAAACTTGAAAGAAGGAGGGGGAAGGGTAGCAGAATATGCCACCCCCAAATAGCCTTTGGGCATAAGGATGATCTTGAGCTGATTATTTCTGAGAAACAACAAACACAGGAGAAGCTCTGAAAACAGAGTAGAAGTGACCCTTTTATAAGGGTAATTTAAATGTATAAAATAAACCTCCATTGCTAAGGGTATCTCTATATGAGGAAGAGAAGAATGACTGCTGCTGCTAAGTCGCTTCAGTCACGTGCGACTCTGTGTGACCCCACAGATGGCAACCCACCAGGCTCCTCTGGGAGCCTGGGATTCTCCAGGCAAGAAAACTGGAGTGGGTTGCCATTCAGCTCAGTTCAGTTCACTCAGTCGTGTCTGACTCTTTGTGACCCAATGAATCGCAGCACACCAGGCATTCCTGTCCATCACCAACTACCAGAGTTCACACAAACTCATATCCTTCGAGCTGGTGATGCCATCTAGCCATCTCATCCTCTGTCATCCCCTTTTCCTCCTGCCCCCAATCCCTCCCAGCATCAGAGTCTTTTCCAATGAGTCAACTCTTCGCATGAGGTGGCCAAAGTACTGGAGTTTCAGCTTTAGCATCAGTCCTTCCAAAGACCATCCAGGGCTGATCTTGATGAAAGTGAAAGAGGAGAGTGAAAAAGTTGGCTTAAAGCTCAACATTCAGAAAATGAAGATCATGGCATCTGGTCCCATCACTTCCTGGCAAATAGATGGGGAAACAGTGGAAACAATGTCAGACTTTATTTTGGGGGGCTCCAAAATCACTGCAGATGGTGACTGCAGCCATGAAATTAAAAGACGCTTACTCCTTGGAAGGAAAGTTATGACCAACCTAGATAGCATATTAAAAAGCAGAGACATTACTTTGCCAACAAAGATCTGTCTAGTCAAGGCTATGGTTTTTCCAGTGGTCATGTATGGATGCGAAAGTTGGACTG
Organism: Madoqua kirkii; assembly: GCA_006408675.1. NCBI lineage: Eukaryota > Metazoa > Chordata > Mammalia > Artiodactyla > Bovidae > Madoqua > Madoqua kirkii. Next base: position 62,021 of record SJYC01144018.1, read on the forward strand.
TGAAGAAAGCTGAG